>ML386468.1:0-69150 GCA_005239525.1 Nicotiana knightiana | reverse complement strand
TCTTTGGGACTGGCACAACATTTGCTAACCATGTGGTATATCTGACGACCCTGATCACATTTGCATTTAGTTGCTTTGTGATTTCTTCTTTAATCCTATCACTCATGTTTGTCTTAAACTTCCTTTGTTTTTGCTGGATTGGTGTAAAATTAGGATATGTTGGAAGCTAATGAACCACTAAATCGGCACTCAAACTCGGCATGTCATCATACGACCAAGCAAATACATCTTTATACTCGAACAAAACTTGAATTATGGCATCTCTTGTCTTTTGTTCAGTATGAATGCTTATTTTTGTTTCTCTGGTTTCTTCAGGACTTCCCAGGTTAATTGCCTCAGTTTCATTTAAGTTAGGCTTAGTCTTATTCTCAAATTGATCCAATTCCCTTTTTATTTCCTTTAAAACCTCATCTTCGTCATACTCAAANGGAAATGAAAAGACAGAATTTGACTATGAAACTGGAACTTCATTTCATTGAATTTGAAAGGATAGAAGGATTAACATTAAAGCAAAGCAATTAAACTAAAATATCTGGATTAAAACTCTTAAAATAATCAAAATACAGAAAAAGCAACAAAGCAGACTACCAAGACTCCTTCCTGATGGGAAGAGGAGTTGCCTCCCAGTTGTTGAGCGAGGTATCTGGACTAATGAGCTGAACACTTGCACGGCTAGGGCCCTCGCCAACTTGAACCATATTGATCTCATAGAACATCTCCTTGAGAACCTGGAAGACTTCATCAATGTCATCCTGAGTAGAAAGAGTTTGGACTTCTTCAAAATGCGGCTTGACCAAAGAGTAGGCAATGTGAGGGATTGGTTTGGACAAATTACAACCATTCTTTTTGCGGGCCTTGGCTCTGTTTATATCAGTCGACGTTGGTCTAAAACCCAAACCGAAGGTATCTTTCTTCAAAAATGGAGCAATAGGGTTCACAATTCCCTGCAGAGAGGATCCTAATCCTTTTCCTGGTTCATAACCGTTCCTTAACATCAGCGAAGCTACCATCATAGATGTGGCTGACAGACNTGAGTTCGATTTCCCCAATAGTGTCTCTTCTTGAACCATCAAAAGCTCTGATGCTGACAGTACTAGTTCGGATTCTGTTAGTGTCAATGTTCAGCTCCCGTAGAGTAGAAAGAGGGCATACATCTACACTTGAACCTCCGTCAATCATGACTCCTTTCACGTAATGCCCTTCACATTTGACCGTAAGATGCAAAGCTCTATTGTGCCCAGCCCCTTCCTCAGGCAAATCATCATCGCTGAAAGAAATCTTATTCACTTCAAAGAATCTTTCAGCCATTTTTTCTAGCTGATTCACCGTTGTCTTTTCTGAGACATATGCCTCGTTCAGAGTTTTGATCAACACACGGCGATGTTCTTCTGAGTGCAAAAGCAGAGATAACAAAGATATCTAAGCAGGGGTTTTCCTTAATTGGTCAATGACTGAGTAGTCCTGCATTTTCATCTTCTTAAGTAATTCATCTGATTCTTTTTCTACAACTGGTTCTTTCACTGGCAAGTGACTTTCCCTAGCTTGCTTAGATTTTCTCAATTTCTCTGGCGAGTAGCACCTTCCAGAGCGGGTCAAGCCCCCCATTTCATGTACTTCTTCAACTATCTCTTTTCCTTTGTATGTCATGATAGTCTTGTTATAGTTCCAAGGAATAGCTTTTGTGTTTATCACTAGGAGTTGTGCCGCAGGTCGGATCACAAGTGGCTTTGTTATATTTCTCAAACCATTATTTGGAAAACCCAATTGAACCTCAACCTTTTTTGTTCTTCCAGGGACATAGAGAACCGTTTTTTCATAACATAGATTTGAACTAGAGCTTGCACCTTTCATAATCAACGGTGCCAATTGCGGCGGGCTTACTATCGCCTTTGGCTCTTGCCCTATGGTTCCAACAACCATATCTATCTTGCCAAACTGCTTATAATCCCGATCATCACAAATCATCCCAATAAAATGTGTATTATCATGAGTTGGGAGTGGATTGTTTGTGATATTAGGAGTGTCCTCATTGTTTGTCACCACAATTGCCTTTGCTTCAATCAAATTTTCAATGGCTTTCTTTAATGTCCAACAATTTTCGGTACTATGACCTTGGGTGTTAGAGTGATACTCACATCTTGCATTTGAGTCAAAACCTTTTGAATTTGGATTCACATAACATGGCATGACAGGTTCAATCAACTTCGATTGCATCAAGTTTCGAAATAGGCTTGTATACGATTCTCTAATTGGGGTGAACTCTTTCTTTGGCTCCTCCTCTTTCACATATCCTTATCGGGGACAAGGATTATATGATGCCTAAAAATTCGGGCAAATTTTATGGGAGCCTTGGGGGATCGGTGCCCGCCATTGCTGGTGATTGGGAGGCCTAGCATAAGCCTGAGCATTAAACACTGTGTATTGTTGTGAAGGAACTGAGTATCTGGGACCCTGAGGTGGATAGTAATGTTGAGGAGAATTGGATTGTCCTTGTTGGAACTGCACATAAGAAGGAATTACCTCTCTTTGAACTCCTCTGAACCCAGATACCATCATGGATCCTTCCTCTTTCTTTTTCCGATTTCCGAAACTGCCTTACCCGCTTTGAATTGCTTGCGTGATCGCCTTAAGGGCTGCCTGACTCACAATTTTGCCTGGTCTCATGCCATTCTCAACTATTTCACCAATATTAATCGCCTCAGCGAAAGGTTTACCGATGGAGGCCAACACGTAATGGAGGTAATCAGGATCCTGAGCTTGGAGAAAATAGTCAATCATTTCTGCTTCTTTCATCGGGGGTTTGACCCTAGCGGCCTTCTCTCTCCACTTGATTGCATATTCTCTGAAGCTTTCTGTTGATTTCTTCTTTATATTGACGAGAGAGGAATGGTCTGGCACAATATCAATATTGTATTGAAACTGTTGAACAAAATTTTGATCCATGTCGTTCCACACATGCCAGTGAAAGATGTCTTGATCTATGAACCATTCTAAAGCAATTCCAGTCAAACTTTCCCCAAAATAAGTCATGAGTAATTCTTCTTTGCCTCCTGCTCTCCTTAATTGGTTACAATACCTCTTCAAATGGGCGATGGGATCACCATGCCCGTCATACTGTCAAACTTGGAGGTCGTGAAACCGGGTGGCAAATGGACATGGGGGAACATGCATAGATCGTTAAATGACACACTCTTGTGGCCTCCCAAACCCTGTATGTTTCTCATGGTTTGTTCCAAGCTTTTTATTTTTCTAGTCATTTCCTCTTGTTCCGTATTCTTATCAGGCTTTTCAATCTCAACTGGGAACATGTTCTGAGGAGTATGCTTGTATGAATCTTGAACCTTGAAAGTCAGTTCTGGAGAGTAATATTGAGCATCATGAGCATTCGGTTGTGGATCATTGTTGGACTTTTGAGTAAGAGTTGGTTGAGGAACAACGAAAGTATGGACAATGGGTGCAGTATGTGGGTCATTTCTGAGGGGTGCGGTTGGAGGTCGTGGAATGGAAGTACTGGGGATAGTGGGAAAGTTAATGCTCTGGCTGAATTCAGGTTGGTACAATGGGTTACTTGTTAGGGAGATGGGCACTTGATTTGCAACTAACACCTTCTGAAGATTATCTGAAGACCCTATGGGTAGTGAAGGCGGTGCCTGTCCATTCGCCCAAGCTTGGAACATCTCTGCCAATTGTTGCTTCAACACCCTTACTTCTTCAACCAGTCCCGAACTTTGCTCGACCAATTGTCCATCATTATCTGACTCATTCTCACTATTGTTTGCCATGCTACTTTTTCTTTTTGATCTCGTGTTGTAAGGGCGAGTCGCCAGTTTAAACCACAAACCAACCACCTCTATTTAACTTTATATTTTTTAGATGACAAACAACAAACGTGTTAGAGTTAGGCGTTTTGCAGATATTAATCACACATTGTATGGCATGCACCTGATGCCATCTTCATTTCTAAATGAGTTTGGAAGTCTTCATGCTTCATCCCGGCTTATTGGTTTATTTGTTTTATTTTCATATTGAATTTTAGCGCTCTCTTTTGTTTTCTTTCTTATTTATTATTACTCAAATTTTTTTTAAATTATGGTTATGATTGCATCCGATGGGGATTGCCTACGTATCATGACGCCGCATGAATCAGACCATTACATAGTTCAGGAGGGAAATAACAATTTTGATGATTTTTTTTTAACAGTTTTTTTTAATAGTTTTTTTTTTGTAAAAATAAAACAAACTAAAATATTTTTAATTTTTTTTATATATATACAATGAGAGAAAAGGAAATATATATAAACTGACTACACTGACTCTAAAAACATTACTGGAATAAAACAAACTTTGATAAAACTAAAAGACTCCAAATATAAAATTAAAAGTGCGACAAATAAATATGAAACTAAGAACTAATAGACTGAACTAAAAATTTAATCGTCAATGGTCTTCTTGCTTAAACTGATATCATCAATGATCGGCATATCTTGGCCTCCACTCTCCCCCCAAAGTCTCGTACAAATCTTGAAACACCACTGGCAATTGTGGGACGATGGTACGTGCCTGTTGACCAACTTCTTCATTGCTTAGATGGCGATGATCATCATGAACATATGCCGCTTTCTCTGCCAATCGAAGTACCTGCTCTCTGGCTTGCCCCACATTCATGTGACAATTCTGCAACCATATCTGGGTAGTGTTGAGGGTGTGCCTCATCTGAGCCTCACGTCCCTCATATTCTTCAATGCTACGGTTTAACACACCTCTCTCGACCATCCACTGACGCCGCTCTGCCTCAAAATCTACGTGTTGATAACCCTTTTTCTGCCTTTTTATTTCTTCCAATTGTGCATAAAGCTGACCCTTTGAGCGTATCCAGTGTGCCCTTTCTCTTTCAAACTGCTCTTTCTGTTGATCAAACTCTAGTTGTTGTTNCCCACCCCTGGAAATGGGCGATTTCCTCCAAGGTCGGAGTCATTTCACAGTCAATATAATGGAACACATTGTTTTCAGGATCGCAGTGCGGAATCAAAGCTTCGATCACATCCCTCCTAGGCTTGATCGTCATCATGTGAACCAAATGTCCCAAGTACTTCTTTATCTGGTTTCGTTCATATTCCTTAAAATCTCTCCACCAATCCCACAACAATTGTGGTATCTGATCAACAATAAGAAAATTCGGTATTCCTTCTGACCTGGGCCTCTTTTTGGACTTACCTCTTTCTCCACTCATGGTGCACCTATTTATCCAGACACGGGGTTAAATTTTAATCAAATATATTATTGACACAAAAAATCCGATTTCTCGGGTTTTGACTCTATAAAAATAAAAATAAAACCAAACTATGGGACTAAAAAAATTAGTTAAATTGGTAAAATAATTAAAAGAAGACTCAAAATGACTTTTCTTTTGTAAAAGTGAACATAAAAACTGGTCTCTTTTGTTAAAACAACCATTTTGCATTTTTGAGGAAGGTTTTAAGGCTATTTCGAAAAAAGGACCGAACATATGGGCAAAACTGGTCAAAAGATAAAAAAACTGACAAAGTGACTATATTATTATATATATAATTTTTTTGTTTGACAGCAAGAGAGAAAAAATCCATATACAACTTTTTTTTTTGTTTTTTTTTTAAATTATTTTTATTTATTTATTTTTTATTTTTTTTAAAAATGGGGTTGAACCTGATGAAGGTTGCCTACTTATCTCACATCCGGTGAGAATCAAACCCGCATAGTTCGGTTAAAATAAAAATAATATTTTGAAAATTGTGCTTTTACATACTAAAACCCTTCAAAAAAATTTAGCCACACAACCCTATTGCGAGGTTGAGTTAGAAGAGTTTTTTCAATTGAAGTGAGGTATTGAAAAGGGATTACTTATTATTTAGAGTCGTCACTTGGAATTGAGTTTTGGTATTCCAAGTCACCTTTTATTTGAATCCTTTTTCAAAAGGAAGGTTTGACTCCTAATTCATGGTCTACGAAAACAGAAGACTGAGTAAGGAATTCTGTTGACCGAGGGGAAGGTGTAAGGCACCCCTCGAATCCCGTGGTTCTAGCATGGTCACTTTATTGACTAATGTAAGGCTTAAATCAATTTTTAGTTATTCTTGTATTTTATTGATTATAGCTTATATATTACCGCTTAATTAATTATTGTACCCCTTTTTTATGTGTTCACCTTGATGCGGTACGCACACAAGGTATTCTTTGAAATTAAATGTTAAACTAAGGTACATAATGTACACATGGTTAAAACATAATTATTTTAAATTTAAAGGCATCGAGACGCGGGAACGCACATGACCCCTCTATTATTTAAGCATATCAATCCAAGGTTCGGGTATGAACACATGGGCTAATGTTTGAAGCACGTCAAAAGTTTTTCTAGTGTTTTAGAGTATTTCAATTATTTTCAAATTCGAGACATCTATTTGTATAATTTATCATTACTAAAATTATTTTGTCAAAGTTGCAACGCATACCTCGATTTTACTTTTGAAAATCATAATTATATCACGTGAACGTGTATATAATCACGATAATTTATTTATTAATACGCGCCTAAAGCAAGCTGAGATGTTCATTAAGTGATGATTTCCTATGCGTTTGAGTCTGCTAGTGGAAATCTAAAGTTTAAAAAAAAATACTTGTAAGGAACGAATGGTAAGAGGAGCTAGTTTATGGATTATTATAGAAATAGATTAATTATAAAAGGGATCAACAGTGTGTTATTATGGAAATGGGCCTTACATAATTTTAGCCTATAGGTCCTAAATTTCTTTCTCTTCAAGATTGAACTCATAAGCAATGTAAAAGCTCAAACCTTAAACTTACTTCTAGCAACCTTTTTTTTTGTTTGCTTTCCAGATATCTACATATAGAAACAAAATGTTCTTGCATAAAAGAAAAGCTAATAATTCAAACAACGTCCAATAAAGAAAATCAAACAAAATAATAGTATAGTCTCGTGTAGTCACTAAGCAATATATAGACATGGAAATGCAATATTAGTGAAGAAGATGGAACAAATACGCAAAATTAGAAAATAGATTATACACTAACTCAAATACATAAATAGGTTAAAGCAACAGAGAATTGATAACACAGTGTAAACTAGAACAAAGTAGTAAAGGAACATAAAGAACAAACATTTATATATATATATATATATATATATGAAGATGTATTGAATACAAAATGTGAACTCGACGAGAAAACTCGAACAATCCAGACAGGGCAGGAAGAACTTCGCAGGAACTCAACGGATCTCCAAACTCACCGGAAAATGGCTATGGTATAGTGCGATGCGACTGATTTTTCTGTATTTTAAGGGTTGTTTTGAGCTAGAATTTGGGATAGTTTTGACAATGATTTTGGGTGGTTTCGAGGCTAGAAAGCTGCTGGGTTTGATGGAGAAAATTGGTAACCTTTTGGGTGGCCTTAATGGTGCTTTATTGCTGATTTTTAGTGAGGGATAGTGAGCTTTTCATGGTTGTAAAAATGGTGAAAGCTACTGATGTTTGGGGAAGGATTTGCTGCCTTTTTTTTTTCTCCTCCTTTTCGTTTAAAATTTTTTATTTTTTTTCGTTCTTTTGCCTTCTTTATATAGAAAAATCTTGGCAGTTTGTTCTTGTTCCCCCCATTTGGAGGCAACGTGCATAGTGTCGTGTGTGTGCATTGAGTGAGAAGTGGGAGGTTTGAGGGGAATGTGATGTAGTGGGAGTGTTATTTTTTAATATTTTTTTTAAAAATAGTATTATATATATATATATATATATACACTAACCAACTTACTTTTAGACTTAAGAAGAAACTATATAAATAAGAAACTCACTATTTTATACTAAAGTTTAAATTATGCTTAAAAAAAATACTACTATAACTTACATTTAAATTAGAAGAAATATATATATATATATATATATATTCTTCTATTTAAACATAGGAACAAAACATATATTTATATTTTTTTTTGTAGTTTTTAATTTTCTTAAATAAAACCTATTAAGAGTAAGATAAAAATTTAAAATATTAAGAATAGACCTAAAAGAAATATTTACACCTAAAATAATATAGAATTTGTGTGTGGTAAAAAATTAGTTGTTCACAATGATAAATGATTTTACGCGAGATTTTTAAAATGGAAATTGGAGTTTTTACGAAATATTTGGAATGTAGATTCCTCACTTGATTTACTTATTTCCATTGATATTCATTATATGGATTTACATGATTTATAAATGCTCGTAACTACACTCAAGTTTTTAGTTACCTTGGTTACTTACTAAGTTGGCGTACTCACGTTACTCCCTGCACCTCTGTGTGTAGATCCAGGTACCGGACCATCTCACTAATTGATTTCCGGAAGTTCTTGGAGTTGTTCTAGGATCGAGGTAGCTGCCCAGCATCCCCAGCTCACATCCTTTCTTTTCCTCAGTTCATAGTTTTTGGTCTTTTGTACTCCAGGCTTTGTAGTAGCAAGTCACCTTGTTGTACATTTGTATTTACAGTTCTAGATGCTCATGACAATTGACTCCAGATTTTGGGGGAAGGGTATAATTTGTTCATCTCATTCTGCTATTTTAAAATCTTCTAATTTTTGGGAAATTATAAAATATATTGATAATCTAAAATGGTTGGCTAGCCTAGTTCCATGATAGGCGCCATCACGGCCGGTTTAGGATTTGGGGTCGTGACATCTCCTAAGTACCACTCGTACTTATTTGATAGTCCTGCAAAGATTGAGAATAACTTAGAACGACAGTTGAAAAACATGCAAGGGCTGGCAGGTCAGAAGAGTATTGCCTTCAAGGATCTATGTATGTTCCCCGATGTCCACTTGCCACATGGTTTCAAGACTCCCAAATTTGAAAAGTATGATGGAAGCGGAGACCCCATAGCCCACCTGAAAAGGTATTGCAATCAAATAAGAGGTGCGGGAGGAAAGGAATAATTACTGATGGCTTATTTTGGGGAAAGCCTTACAGGAGTAGCCTCCGAATGGCATATGGATCAAGAGACATCTCGCTGGCGTGTCTGGGATGACATGGCCCAGGCCTTTGTCAAACAGTTCCAATACAATATCGACATCGCCCCAGATCGTAATTCCCTTTCCAACCTGAAGAAGAAACCAAATGAAAGTTTCAGGGAATATGTCATTAAATGGAGAGAGCAATCGGCTAGAGTTAAGACACTAATGGATGAACACGAGCTAATCATTGTCTTCCTTCAGGCTCAAGAGCTAGATTATTTTCAAAACATGATGTCTGCAGTTAGCAAATCCTTCTCAGAAGCAATCAAAATTGGAGAAATGGTTGAGAATGGTCATAAGATAGGCAAAATTATAAGTCAAGCAGCTCTCAAAGCTGCAACCCAGGCAATCCAAATTAAATCTGGTAATTTTAATGACATGAATGAGAAGGATGAAGAAATCATGATGACATCAGGGTCGAGAAGAGGTCCTAGGAGAAAATCTCGAAGGTATGACCAGCCTCGTCTATTTTTCGATGATTCCCTTGAGCACTACTATCCACCTCAGAACCCACAATACTCTTTTTCTCCACCTGAGTATGTTGTCACCAAGATACCCTAGAAAGCGAGCACCAGCACCCCAAAGTCTTCATCAGTCTCCGTCGAATTTTCAAGTTCCTTATAACCCGCATCCAAGCCAGGGGTATAGAGGGTAACAAAGGTTGAAAGATAATTTTACACCAATAGGAGAGTCTTATGCAAGCTTATTTGAGAAATTAAAGCATTATGACATGATTGCACCTATTCCACCAAATCATGTGGATCCACGTGTAAGAAGCTTTGAACCTTCTAAAAGGTGTGAATACCATTCCAATGCCCAGCGGCACAATGTTGAAAGCTGTCGGGATTTGAAAAGAGAAATAGAAAGGATGATCCAGGAATAACTTATTGTGATCCAAGACAGTGACACCCAGAATATCACGCAGAACCCTTTACTTGCACATGATGATGCACACCTTATGGGGATGATGCATGGTGACATGGAGTAAGAGAATCCTCTCGGGAACTTGTCGACTGGAATTACAGAAGGCCATAGTGATTCTGATGAGAAACCTTTGCTAAATGTCAAGCTTAACAATTGAAAAGTCATTTCCTCCTCACTAGGAAGGAATCTTGGTATCTTGTTTTGATGTTTTTTCTATTATCTGGATTATTTCAGGATTATGATCCAGATTTTATGTAACGACCCGACCGGTTGTTTTGCGCTCTAGCGCGTCGTTCTGCAGTTTGAGGCCGCGAGCATCTTCGTTTCAGGTGTTACGACTTATAGGTGTGGTCGAAATTGAATTTCGGGAAGATTAGAGTTGGTTTGGAAAGAAAATTCTCATTTTAGAAGCCTTAAGTTGGAGAAATGGACTAAGATTGGAATTTTGAGTAAACAACCTCCGAATCAGGATTTGAAGGTTCCAGCAGGTTCGAGTGATAATTTCGGGCTTGGGCGTATATCCATATTGGGTTTTAAATAACCCGGGAGCGTTTCGGTGCGTATTGTGGAAGTTAACATTTTAGAAGAATTTCATAGATTTGGGCTTGAAGTGAATTTCAGTATTGTTGATGTCCGTTTGGGATTATGAGTCTGGGAATAGCTTCGTATGGTGATTCTCGAGTTGGGAGCGCGATCGGAAGTGAATTTGGATGTCCGTAAGTCATTTTGAAGTCATTTGGCTAAAGATAGAAATTTGAAGGTTTTTGAGAAATTCGACCGAAAGTGGAAGTTGGAGCAGGTCCGTAATGTTGAATATGACTTGTGCGCAAAAATTGAGGTCAATCGGGCGTGATTTGATAGGTTTCGGCATCGGATGTAGAAGATGGAAATTCCTAAGTTCATAAAGTTGGGATTTGAGTGCGATTCGTGGTTTCGATGTTGTTTGATGTGATTTGAGGCCTCGAACAAGTCCGCATTAGGTTTTGGAATAGGTTGGCATGATTGGACGGGGTCCCGAGGGCCTCGGGTGGACTCCGGGTGGTTAACGGATCAAGTTGAGAGTTTGAAGAGGCTGGTTTTGCTGTCATCTAGTGTGATCTGCACCTGCAAGGATTTCGCCGCAGGTGCGGCTAAGGGCACCGCAAGTGCGATTTTGGGATGGACCCAAGGAGGCCGCAGGTGCGGAAGTTTTGGGCGCACCTGCAGAAGTGCAGGTGCGATTAAGGGGCCGCAGGTACGGAATTTGGCCTGGGCAGATTGGTTTTAAGCGAGAATTGGGTCATTTCTTCATCTATTTGCATATGCCATGGGCGATTTGGAGGAGCTTGAAGGAAAAGATTTCGTCAAGGATCGCAAGGTAGGTAATTTCTTCACATTTTTCAATTTAATACAAGATTATTACATAGATTTGGTAGGGGAAATTGAGAAAAATTTGGAAAATCTTAAAGAAACCTAGAAAATGGTAATTTGGAGTTTTAACCACGAATTGAGCATGAATATTTGAGTAAATTATATATTTGAGTTAGTAAGGCTATGGGTAGAATATGTCTTCGAGAAATTTTGGATTTCTGGGCACGTGGACCGGAGGGCATTTTGGTCATTTCACTAAGCGGGGTTGGGAAATCATATAATTTGGAATTGTTGCTAATATTAGAGTATATTTTCATTGGTTTGTCGTTGTTTGGATAGTTTTGGGGCGTTGTGCGTCTGTTGGAGTCATCAGAAGGGCTTGGAGGTCGGTTATGAAATCTCGGAGCGAGGTAAGTCTCCTTTCTAACTTTGTGAGGGGGAATTGGCCCCCTAGGTGAATTAATTAAGTATATAATATTATCTTCGGGGGATACGTACGCACGAGGTGACGGGAGTCCGTGCGTAGCTACTATTATGCCATGTCCGGGTAGTCTAGAACCCACTAGCATGCCTTATATGTTGTACCTGTAATCCTGCCTGTAATATTAAACTGCTAATATAATCTAAAAGGAGACGAGAGTCCATTTTCCTAATCATCTAGAAAGAGAATTGGTTCCTCTGTGGATAATTGTGTACCTGGTAGGGTTGTATTATGGAATATCATTAAACTTGACAAATGAGTTTCAAAGCAAAGATTTAAAAACTATATTTCATGTTCCTTTAAGAAGGATTTTTACCACCTTCCTGAGAAAAAACTGCGTTTTGATAAAAATAAGGATTTATTATGTGGATATGTGTACATATGAGCACCTGAGTCGCAGGTATGATTCGCGAGCAGGCTAGCCGTATTATTTGTATGTAACCGCGTCGCATGATCGATTAGCGAGCGGGGCAGATAGATGTATCTATGGTTAAATCCGTTTGACCCTACGGCAGTGCACAGTTTATTATTGTTGGTCTGCACCGTTCGACCCTCGGCATTGCTTGCGCATGATATTTGCTGCGTAGTTGCTAAGATTTTGCCTGATTACTGGCCTGAAATATTAAGTTGTCAATTGAAATGACAGTGATTTAAAGTTATTAAAAAGATTTTGGAAGAAGTTGTTCCGTCCCGTCGATTAATTGTTATTTGATTAAATCACCCATGTTGATTAATTGTTATTAATATGACAAAGATATAAAGTGTTAAACGTGAACGGATTTGAAAATATTTATTCCTAATTTTAATAAATTGCCTATGATGATCATGCTTAGTGTCACACTTAAATATTATAAATTGATCTTTAGTAAGTGTCTAATTTGACCTCTCGTCACTACCTCTTTGAGGTTAGGCGGGCGACTTACTGAGTACACGTTATTTTTGTACTCATGCTACACTTGCTGTGCATTTTATTGCACATGTACTTTCATAGCAATGTGGAGGATTCGGAGACTTAGGCGAGCTGCATCATCCGGAGGTAATCCGCAGCTGACAGAGTCTCCCTCGTACTGTATTTATTTTCATTTTAAATTTTCTTGTCCAATTTGTATTTCGGACAGGCTTTGTAATGATTGTATAAATTCTTAGAAATTGCTCATGTACTTGTGACACCGAATTCTGGGATATGTTGGGATACATTTTCTAAAGTGTAGTATTCAAACCATTGTTTTTAATTAACAGATTTTTATTTGGTTAATATGTAATAAAGTGAAAGGAAATATTTTCATAAATGTTAAAACCGGAAAGTTATTTCAATTAATTAATGATTTGGCTTGCCTGACATTGATGTCCGGTGCCATCACGACCTTATAGATTTTGGGTCGTGACAATATGGTATCAGAGCGCTAGGTTCCCGTAGGTCTCACGAGTCATGAGCAAGTCTAGTAGAGTCTTGCGGATAGGTACGGAGACGTCTGTACTTATCTTTGAGAGGCTACAGGACTGATAGGAGTACTTCCCTTCTTTATTCCTCATCGTGCGAGTTGATTCCTTTGAGGCTTATGCCTATGTTCATCCCTACTCAATCTTACGCGTCGCAAAGCGCTTGCTATGAATCGGGAATTTGAGGAATTGAAATGGTGCTACGGATGTAATTCGAGATGTTTCCATGTGCAATTGGTGGGGGTTGTTATTATTGCCCCTGCAGAAGAATAATATGTTGTTTCAGCTCAGTAGTTGTATTTCTGGGAGCCTTAAGGCTAAGCTCAGCTAGTGATGATGCTTGTGATTGGTTGTCGCGCGATGTCATTATGATGATAGAATGCTTGCCTGTATGTTGCGGTGATGAATGGTTTGAAGGGAGGTCTTCTCAGAGTTTGATTTCGAGATTTCGGTGTTATGTTTTGGCAGGGGAAGGGCACTTAGATTATGAATGGTCCGGTTAGGGTTGATAATGTAGTAAGACTAGGTGTCTTCAAGCGAGGTGGGATATGCACCTGTGACGTGTAGTCATCGTCATTGATCGAATGGAATGTATTAAGTTTGTCGGTGCTATGGTTTCTTTGGTTGCATGGGGTCAAAATATTGAGAAGAAGTATTGAAGGATGCGGTTGGCAGAGAATGGTCCTGAAGTGAGGCTAGGCGGTGGTTCCATTTCTAGGAGGCCAGGTGTAAGAAGCAGAAGTCGAGCAGTCGCAAAGTGGGGGAGCGGCAGCATAGCTTGGAATTTAAAGATATTGTCGCGCATTTAATGGATGTCCATGAGGAGCGTACGGATCAATAAAGTTGCTAAATGAATCAGGGCGTAGGATGGGGTATTAAAGTCACAGAGAGCGTGCATTTCAGCGTCATTCGAAGGTGTCCGCGGGTGATTTCCACATGTGGGTTATCTTCTGTGAGTAGGTTAGCGATGGCGGGGTTGGCATGTCTCGGTGAGGGGTTCTAGTGGCTATTCGGTAGGAGGCGGAATGTGTGAATGATGCTAGAGAATTTGAGTATTTAGGGAGTGCTAGCAAGAGGATCTGGAAGAATTGGACAGATTGGTTGATACAGATCACGTTATCAAAGGAGAAAGGATCTCAGCAGGGTCTAGAGTGGTGCAAGGAATAGCTTCGGGCTAAGTGGGGGAGTCCCACCATCTGCAGTGGGGTTGTAGGGTTGTCTTCGCATAGGGTCGCGGATTACCAGCGTGTTGGCAAGTTGTTTCAGCTAAGGGAAAGGAGTAAAATGGCAATTGTGCGTAGAATCTGATGAATTTGTTCAAAAGTTGGCCCTGTCGGGCCAGGGTTAGGCTTTGGAAGATTTAGAAGTTTGCTTAAGGCATAGGGGAATCAGGATAGTGACTTGGTCGCGTGGTTCCTTGGAAGGGCGTTCATGTGCTAGAAGAGCCTTGGAGTTGATTGCATTCGGGGCCAGTCAGAGAGGGTGATTCTTAATAGCGGTCCTAGTGATTTCAACAGTCAAGAATGCGGCATTTAAGGGTTTCAGGCAGCAGTATGATCGAGAATCGAGCTTTTGCAGAGTAATTTCTGAGAAAAAGGAAAATGGTTGGAATGGTTTATGATATGTTTTAGCATGCAGGATAGTATTGGAGGAGTGAGAGAATAGACTCCAGATTGTAGAAAGATTATCAGAAGGGTATGAGACGGGTTGCGGGAGTTAGGAAGAATAGTCTCGGGAATCAAGGTCACTCGGGATGGGTGACGGTTGATTTTGCTATCAGTTGAAGGAAGTCGTTTTTATTCCTGAGGCAATTGAAGACGATTAAAAGCAAATAGGTTGATTATCCATGATTGAAATGGCACGTTTGCGGCAGTGATCAGTTCTTTTGACGTAATTAATTTATGCATGTGGTTTGTGCCGGTGTGTGCGGGGCATGTCAGTCGTCGTAATGGATTTCATGTGGGAGCATTTAAGTGTTATGGCATGTCAGGTGTAGGCGGATCCCAGAAGGGTTATGGTGGTATAGACTACTACTTAAGTATTTGCATGTTGGGTGATTGTGGGAATTCACTGGTTTGTTGAGATGGTACTCTTGAATTGAGTTAAGTAAAAGGTTTCTATATGAGGAAGTGTTCACTCTATTGGTGGTTCAGAAGGTATGATGGAATTCTTGCGCTACCTCGTATTGGCATGTTAGGTGCAGTAAGCAGTATGTAACTGGGAGTAAGAATCGAGATTGCGGTTCGGTGATGATAAGGATGTTATGAGCTCGGAAGAGCATGAAAAAGTGATTTGACAGTTCAGAATAAGCTGGTGTTATCTTAAGTGTCACCTGAGATTGATATTTGGTGGAAGAGGCTTTGTACCCTGGTTATGGGTTCTTGATTTGTCTTACAGCGTAGTATGGCCAGTGGTGGATGTGCAGACTTGCTACCTTGTGTGGAAGGTCGTGGAAGCATGACCGCGAAAATATTGTATAAAGTGTGACATGTAGTCACTTGATGGATTGAAGATTTGGACTGAGTATAAAGAAGTGCAAAAATTCTTTATTAGAGAATCTATGCCTGGAGGGCGTTCGGTTCAGTTGATTATGGATTATGGGGTGTTTGTCCCGGTGATGATGGTTGTTCTCGTGTATTATGAGAGAAAGTGGGTTAATGTGGACCCAGGTAAAAGCTATCAGCTTAGTTTGGTGAGATCAAGGTTACTCGATGTTTGTGGATGGATTTAAATATGATTATGGGCTCCGTATGATCCAGGCATGTTCATTTCAGTCGAGCGCTTTTTCATGGAAAGGTATTAGAACAGCGGATGTTGTTATGTCTTCGTCAAACTCATGTGCTATTATGATTTTGCTGTGTGATATGTGAAATGGCTTGATAATTTCTTATGTGTTGAGGTCCCGCGTAGTGGGGATGTTATGTGAGCAGGATAGCTCTGAGATCCAGAGTGTATATATATATATCGCACCTCGGTTGTGCTTGAGTTTTGTAAGCATATGACTTTATCAGTCTCCCCAGGATGGCATTATGCACTTAGCGTGCTTGTGATCGATATTCAGTAATTGGTAATAGTGAGAAAATTAGCTCAATATATATATCTTCTTAAGTAAATTTTATGTGTGGATCGGGTGGCACGTCGCCACGGGTATGTTATTCGGATGGGGTTGCACGCCGCAACAGTGTGATGTGGAGTAAGGTTCTTATTTTTTTTTTTCTTATGTTTTGCTTCCTATTTCTGAGAAAAGTTCATATTAGTTACGTGAGTTGAATAGTCCCTTCCTGAGTCATTTCTTATTTATAATGTTCAAGTTATGGCCTATTGGCGAAATGTGGTATCATGTGAGGTTGTGGTCATGATTGGGATGATTTGTTGTCTGGGAAGTTCACACTAGGTGAGACGAGATTTTCGGATCAGGGATTAGTGCGATAAGGTTACGTGAAGTGTATGTTAAAGAACAAGTACCCTCGGCATTGCTTGCGCATGATATTTGTTGTGTAGTTGCTATGATTTTGCCTGATTACTGGCCTGAAATATTAAGTTGTCAATTGAAATGACAGAGATTTAAAGTTATTAAAAAGATTTTGGAAGAAGTTGTTCCTTCCCGTCGATTAATTGTTAGTTGATTAAATCACCCATGTTGATTAATTATTATTAATATGACGAAGATATAAAGTGTTAAACGTGAACGGATTTGAAAATATTTATTCCTGATTTTAATAAATTGCCTATGATGATCATGCTTAGTGTCACACTTAAATATTCTAAATTGACCTTTAGTAAGTGTCTAATTTGACCTCTTGTCACTATCTCTCTGAGGTTAGGCGGGCGACTTACTGAGTACATGTTGTTTTTGTACTCATGCTATACTTGTTGTGCATTTTATTGCACACGTACTTTCATAGCAATGTAGAGGATTCGGAGACTTGGGTGAGTTGCATCATCCGGAGGCAATCCGCAGCTGACAGAGTCTCCCTCGTACTGTATTTATTTTCATTTCAAATTTCCTTGTCCAATTTGTATTTCGGACAGGCTTTGTAATGATTGTATAAATTCTTAGAAATTGCTCATGTACTTGTGACACCGGATTCTGGGATATGTTGGGATACATTTGCTAAAGTGTAGTATTCAAACCATTGTTTCGATGTTGTTTGATGTGATTTGAGGCCTCGAGCAAGTCCACATTATGTTTTGGAACAGGTTGGCATGATTGGACGGGGTCCCGGGTGCCTTGGGTGGATTCCGGGTGGTTAACGGATCAAGTTGAGAGTTTGAAGAGGCTGGTTTTGTTGTCATCTGGTGTGATCCACACCTACGAGGATTTGGCCACAGTTGCGGCTAAGGGCACCGCAAGTGCGCATTTGGGCTGAACCCAAGGAGGCTGCAGGTGCGGAAGTTTTGGGCGCACCTGCGCTTTAAGGGGCCGCAGGTGCGGAATTTGGCCAGGGCAGATTGTTTTTAAGCGAGAATTGGGTCATTTCTTCCTCTATTTGCATATGCCATAGGCGATTTGGACGAGCTTCAAGGAGAGGATTTCGTCAAGGATCGCAAGGTAGGTAATTTCTTCACGTTTTTGAATTTAATAAAAGATTATTACATAGATTTGGTAGGGGAAATTGAGGAAATTTTGAAAAATCTTAAAGAAACCTAGAAAATGGTAATTTGGAGTTTTAGCCACGAATTGAGCATGAATATTTGAGTAAATTTTATATTTGAGTTAGTAAGGCTATGGGTAGAATATATCTTCGAGAAATTTCGGATTTTCGGGCACGTGGGCTCGAGGGTATTTTTGTCATTTTACTAAGCGGGGTTGGGAAATCATATAATATGGAATTTTTGCCAATATTAGAGTATATTTTCATTGGGTTGTTGTTTGTTTGGATAGTTTTGGGGTGTTGTGCATCCATTGGAATCATCGGAAGGGCTTGGAGGCCGGTTATGGAATCTCGGAGCGAGGTAAGTCTCATTTCTAAATTTGTGAGGGGGAATTGTCCCCCTAGGTGAATTAATTAAGTATATGCTATTATCTTCGGGGGATACGTATGCACGAGGTGACGGGATTCTGTGCGTAGTTACTATTATGCCATGTTCGGGTAGTCTAGGACCCACTAGCATGTCTTATGTGTTGTACATGTAATCCTGCCTGTAATATTAAACTGCCAATATAATCGAAATCGTAATTGAATATCTAAAAGGAGACGAGAGTCCATTTTCCTAATCATCTAGAAAGAGAATTGGTTCCTCTGTGGATAATTGTGAACCTGGTAGGGTTGTATTATGGAATATCATTAAACTTGACAAATGAGTTTCAAAGCAAAGATTTAAAAACTATATTTCATGTTCCTTTAAGAAGGATTGTTACCACCTTCCTGAGAAAAAACTGCGTCTTGATAAAAATAAGGATTTATTATGTGGATATGTGTACATATGAGCACCTGAGTTGCAGGTATGATTCGCAAGCAGGCTGGCCGTATTATTTGTATGTATAACCGCGTCGCATGATCGATTCGCCGAGCGGGGCAGATAGATGCATCTATGGTTCAAGTCGCTCGACCCTTCGGCAGTGGACAGTTTATTATTTTTGGTCCGCGCCGTTCGACCCTCGGCATTGCCTGCTCATGATATTTACTGCGTAGTTGCTATGATTTTGCCTGATTACTGGCCTGAAATATTAAGTTGTCAATTGAAATGACAGAGATTTAAAGTTATTAAAAAGATTTTGGAAGAAGTTGTTCCGTCCCGTCGATTAATTGTTATTTGATTAAATCACCCATGTTGATTAATTATTATTAATATGACGAAGATATAAAGTGTTAAACGTGAACGGATTTGAAAATATTTATTCCTGCTTTTAATAAATTGACTATGATCATCATGCTTAGTGTCACACTTAAATATTCTAAATTGACCTTTAGTAAGTGTCTAATTTGACCTCTCGTCACTACCTCTCTGAGGTTAGGCGGACGACTTACTGAGTACATGTTATTTTTGTACTCATGCTATACTTGTTGTGCATTTTATTGCACACGTACTTTCATAGCAATGTTGAGGATTCGGAGACTTAGGCGAGCTGCATCATCCGGAGGCAATCCGCAGCTGACAGAGTCTCCCTCGTACTGTATTTATTTTTATTTTAAATTTCCTTGTCCAATTTGTATTTCGGACAGGCTTTGTAATGATTGTATAAATTCTTAGAAATTGCTCATGTACTTGTGACACCGGATTCTGGGATATGTTGGGATACATTTGCTAAAGTGTAGTATTCAAACCATTGTTTTTAATTAACAGATTTTTATTTGGTTAATATGTAATAAAGTGAAAGGAATTATTTTCATAAATGTTAAAACCGGAAAGTTATTTCAATTAATTAATGATTTGGCTTGCCTGACATTGATGTCCGGCGCCATCACGACCTTATGGATTTTGGGTCGTGACATTTTATTTGTTTCATTGAGTCGAATCCTTCTATCCCTATATTCTGTTTGTAAGAGTCTTGTCTGTTTTGTTGTTATTTTCATTGTCCATGTTATTTTAGGGTTGTAACTCGGATTTTAGGTTGTTTGTATTGTTGTTTACTCAATGAAATACTGTTTGTCCTTTTGTGTCATTCCATGCCTAGTTCTTTTCCCGCTAGTTTTAGTGATATGACATGCATGCGGAATTTTTGGCCAGATCTTAGAAAATTGATTTAAGCTTGAATTGCATAACTGAGAATAAGACAATATTGAGGATGAATAAAGATTTGAAATACTTTGGAATTAAGGTCGAGTAAAATTCACCTTTAAATCATTGTGAAGGTCGGGCTTGAGGATGTTTAATCAATTGAAGCTTGGTCAAAAGTTTGAGATTAATTGATGGAAAGTGTTCTTCGACCATGGCACACCAAGAAGACAGACATGCTCATCAATGTTGTGATCACGAAAGGATACTATGATTGGCATTCTCAAGGCTAGGAGGCCCTTTTTCTTCTACCAAAATACTTTATACCCTTTGTTATCCCTTCTGAGCATGTGTTATTTTCTTTGACTACCCTCTTTTGGAATCAAGTTTAGAGTCAAGAAAAAAAATTGAAAAAAAAGAAAAGAAAGGTCCATGTCCCAAGAGTACAAGTTGGGGAAATTCTTAGAAAGTTCATGTAAAAGGAAGAAGAAGAAGAAAAGAACAATCAAAGGTCCATGCCCCTAGAAAATAAAAGCTGGGGCAACTTGTTTTGAAAAAAAAATGAACAAAAAGAAAAAAAAAAGAGAAAAGAAAAATAAAGAAAGATGAAAAAAAAAATATAATTAGGTCAAATGTTTGAACTACGTTAGCCCTGATTCCTTTAAAAAAAGGATACGTAGGCAGCCTTACACGGTTCGGTCCAACCAAATAAGAATTCAAAAAAAAAATCCAAAAATCCCCAAGATCTGAAATAGGGGCAAAAGGTTTATTTCACTTTTGAAAGAGTCGATTCCAAGGGTTGTAAGCCTACAACCCTTCATTTTGAGTCTACTTTGAGCCTTCATGTCGACCTTTCTTTCCAACCCTTCCAAATAAAGACCTCCTAATATGCCTTCAAGAATGCCAAGAGAAGCATGCAATGAGCAACGGTTGTCACACAATATAGAACACTGTCAAGTTGCTCGCAAAAGAAAAAGGAAAAAGAAAAAGAAAAAGAAAAATGAGAGAGTCTTACTAGTGAAAACTCTCACGGGCAATGTAAGGCGCCGGTAAGTAGAGATAAAATAAATAAGAGAGACTTGTTGGTGAAAACCCCTCGTGGCACCACTAGTCGAAAGTGAGTCGTGAAGTTGATGCGAAGAACTGGCATAAACAAGCCTGACTTCAAAGGTCATAAGCATGGTAAAAGGGAAGATTTGATCAGTTTGATAGATCGGCCACCGAGTCCGAAATGCATGTCATGATCACTAAGGCTAGTTACCGCAAAAGAAAAAAAAGAAAAAGAAAACTCTCTTCCTTCTGTCCTTCCGACAGGGGTATTGCTTGTTAATACTTGTTTCTTTGAATCATTGTGTCCTTCACTCTGAGTCAGTCCTTGTCAAAATAAGCAAAAGATTTCAAAATCTGCTACCAGCTTTTCAGTTGCACAAAGTAAATTTGGCCAGCAGACTCAGTTTTTACAGTCAATATGCATTGAGGATTCATGAAGAGACTTTCCCCCAAAATACCCTTGTCAGCCTACTGGGCGCAAGCAAAGATAATTGGTGATTTCCTCTGACAGTCAAATTGCTCCAAAAGGCAAGAAGCCATTCAAGATATCAGAAAAGGTCGCCTAAGCAAAGATCTCATGTTGGGATAAGTCTAACTGAGCCATAAATACGAATAGTACTGGATGTGAAACAATCAGGGTTGATGCAGAGCAAAAAATTCTCTTGAAACCGACTCAGACTGATTGAGCAAAAGCCAAGTTGCCCAAGACTCAAGGCCACAAACCGACCACCACTTTTAAAACTGACAAAATTTTCTTTGTTTGAAACATGAACAAAGCAGTGCAAGGAAGTTAGTTCAAAAACCAAAAAAAAAAAAAAAAGAAAGAAAAAGGAAAAAAAGAATAGAAGATTCAACGAAGGGAAGTTTCTCAAGTCTTTGCCTTTATCTTCTTGCTAGTGCGCATAAAATCTTGCCATTGCTCTTCACATTTTTCCTCCTAGGATAAAAAGTCCTAGTCTGATGGATTTTCCACAATAAAAAAAGGACCTAGTCTGATGAATTTTCTCCTAGTATCAAAATCTTAGTCTGATGAATCTTTCTCCTAGGAGAACAAAAAAAGAGACTTAGTCTGATGAACTTTCTCCGAGGATCAAAATCTTAGTCTGATGAATATTTATCCTAAGATAACAAAAAAAAAAAGACCTAGTCTGACAAATTTTCTCCTAGGAACAAAATCTTAGTCTGACGAATCTTTCTCCTAAGATAGAAGACCTAGTCTGATGAACTTTTTCCTAGGATATAAATCTTAGTCTGATGAATCTTTCTCCTAAGATAATAATATAAAAAAATGGACCTAGTCTGATGAATTTTCTCCTAGGATCGGAATCTTAGTCTGATGAATATTTCTCCTAAGATAGAAGACCTAGTCTGATGAACTTTCTTCTAGGATAGAAATCTTAGTCTGATGAATCTTTCTCCTAAGATTAATAATCAAAAAAAAAAGAGAAAAGGACCTAGTCTGATGAATTTTCTCCTAGGATCGGAATCTTAGTCTGATGAATCTTTCTCCTAAGATAGAAGACCTAGTCTGATGAACTTTCTCCTAGGATAGAAATCTTAGTCTGATGAATTCTCCTAAGATACAAAAAAAGAGACCTAGTCTGATGAATTTTTCTCCTAGGATCGAAATCTTAGTCTGATGAATCTTTCTCCTAAGATAGAAGACCTAGTCTGATGAACTTTCTCCTAGGATAGAAATCTTAGTCTGATGAATTCTCCTAAGATACAAAAAAAGAGACCTAGTCTGATGAATTTTTCTCCTAGGATCGAAATCTTAGTCTGATGAATCTTTCTCCTAAGATAGAAGACCTAGTCTGATGAACTTTCTCCTAGGATAGAAATCTTAGTCTGATGAATTCTCCTAAGATACAAAAAAAGAGACCTAGTCTGATGAATTTTTCTCCTAGGATCGAAATCTTAGTCTGATGAATCTTTCTCCTAAGATAGAAGACCTAGTCTGATGAACTTTCTCCTAGGATAGAAATCTTAGTCTGATGAATTCTCCTAAGATACAAAAAAAGAGACCTAGTCTGATGAATTTTTCTCCTAGGATCGAAATCTTAGTCTGATGAATCTTTCTCCTAAGATAAGAAACCCTAGTCTGATGAACTTTCTCCTAGGAAATAAATCTTAGTCTGATGAATCTTTCTCCTAAGATAACAAAAAAAAATAAGACCTAGTCTGATGAACTTTCTCTTAGGATCAAAGTCTTAGTCCGATGAATTTTTCTCCTAAGATAAGAAACCCTAGTCTAATGAAATTTCTCTTAGGATAGAAACCTTAGTCTGATGAATCTTTCTCCTAGGATAACAAAAAAAAAGACCTAGTCTGATGAACTTTCTCCTAGGATCAAAATCTTAGTCTAATTAATTTTTCTCCTAAGATAAGAGCCCTAGTCTGATGAACTTTCTCCAGGGATAAAAATCTTAGTCTGATGAATCTTTCTCCTAAGATAATGATAAAAAAAACCTAGTCTGATGAATTTTCTCCTAGGATGAAAAAAAAAAGATGAAAAAAAAGAGGAAAAAAAAAAGAAAGATAAAGTCCTTAAGTTATTAATATTTAGTTTTCCTTAAGTTCAGGGGTCCCGCCTGGAAAATAGGGTCAGTTTTAGTTTCCTTAAGTCGTTAGTCTTTAGTTCTTTTGAGTTCAGGGGTCCAGCCTGGAAAATAAGGTAAGTTGTTAGTTTCCTTAAGTTTTCAATAATTAGTTTTCTTTAAGTTCAGGGGTCCCGCCTGGAGAATAGGGTCAATTTTTAGCTTAGTCAAGCTCAGTTTATAGTTTTCCAGCTCAATCTCAAATCTAGGAGATGCACTTCCTAATTTGGGTTTTTCAGATTTTATTTCTTGAGGAGACACACTCCCAAATTTTAGGTTAAAGGTTTCACCCCTAGGAAACGCACTTCCTAGCTTGGGTTATTCAAGCTTCATCCCTAGGAGACGCACTTTCTAGTCTGGGTCATTCACGTTTTTAGCAGACGCATTTGCTAGTCAAAGTTTTCTTGGTTTTACTCACAGGGGATGCACATCCTAGTCGAGTCTTTAATTTTACTCTCATCATGGCATCTTTCATCAACAGCATAGGTGATTTATAGTTCTGCTAACAACTCACAAATCCCCCTAGTGCAAACTGGGGAAGAAAAGTTTTTTTTGTTTTGTCTGTTTTGTTGTAGCATCAGGCGCCCACCTGGAGAACGAGAGAATTTATTTCAAGTTCTAAGTCAGCATCAGGCGCTCGCCTGGAGAACGAGGGAATTTATTTCAAGATTTAAGACAGCATCAGGCTCTCACCTGGAGAACGAGGGAATTTATTTCAAATTTATCTTCAGCATCAGGCGCCCACCTGGATAACGAGGGAATTTATTTTCAGCATCAGGCGTCCACCTGGATAACGAGGGAATTGTTTCAAGTTTCACGTCAGTAACAGATGCCCACCTGGAGAATGAGGGAAGTCATTTCAGAATCTAATTCAAGTTAGAAGTAGCAGAAGAGCAACAAGAATGCGAGTAGACAATCTGTGATGATCAAAAGAAGAAATATTAATCCAGAATAAAAGAAGAAAAAAAAGGTATCCAAAAATGCAGAAGCGGATACAAGATATGGATTGCTCAAGACATGACTGAGTCACGAGCTTTGCATGTACCGTCATGATCCGAAGAGCTGAAGAAGAATGAACTAGCACATGCAGCTAGCAAGCGTCAAGTTTCAAATTTAAAGTCTGCATGAAGAATATTCAAGACTTCAAAAGACTTTTAGATAGGAATCTTGTAACTCATAACTGACAGACTTAGTTAGTCTTTTTTATTTTTGATTTTGATGTAATAACATGGTCGTGGACCGGAACCTCGACGGAACGGCACCTCAATCGGCACTCCACACCGGTGTACTCCACCACTGTTCGTACTTCTGAACTACACGTGGCCTGATTCATTTATAGCCAAGGATATGTAGGCAGCTCAGATACCAGGGCTCGGTCACATTCTCCCTTCTTTTAGTTTCGTCTCTCTAAATAAGGGTCGGGTCAAAAACATGTCTTGTCGTTCTTTGTCTGAAAACTTTTCGTGTTTCCAGTCAAAGAGAGGCAGTTGTAGACATGTAATTTTTGACCCTCCTCGAAATTTTACACATATTAGCATTTTAATATTTAGTTTAGGTCTAATATCGCTATTTTGGTGGAATTTTTACTGGGTCGTTGTTGTTGTATTACAAGATTTATGTTGTGTTTCACACTTTTGCATAATATTTGTATTACTGCTTTTCCATTTATTTGTTGTCTCTCACGTTGCTGATATTATTTTTCAGGTTTTTTGTTGTTACAGATCTAGTGTCTATGAGTCGAGGTTCTCCCGGAAATAACCTCTCTACCCCCTCTGGGGTATGGGTAAAGTTTGCATACACTCTACCCTCCCCATACCCCACTGGTGGAATTTTTACTGGGTTGTTGTTGTTGTATTACAAAATACACATTTTATTAATTATAACTTAAAAATAAGAAATCTAAAATTTTATTTTCCTTTATTCTCTAAGTTCATCAATTAACTCTAAGCAAATAACAAGATATTTCTTTAAGTTTTTTCTCTCTAGGTTGGTATTAGCTGGTTTTGGACAAAAATTTTGTCAACAAACATTTTTAGTTTTGTACTTTTGAGTATTTTAATTAAGAATATTACCGTCTATGACTCTATGTACTAGATAGTATTCAAACCGAATAAATCGAAGTTACTGAACCGAATAAACCGAAACCGAAAGGAGAAAAATCGAATCATACCGAATTTAATTAGGTACGGTATTGGTATAGCATTTTACGAAATCGAATACTGAAAATACCGAACCAAAATATCTAAATACCATATTGTATCGACCGACAAACACCCCTATTCAGAGGAGATAAGGAACCAACTTGTCATGTAAACACTCTTTGGATTAAATATTACTCCATTCGTTCTAATTTATGTGAGACTTTTTTATCTAGCACAAAATTTAAAGAAAAAACCTTTTCAAATTTAAGGTAAAAAAAAGCCATATTAATTATTTTGTCTGTAAGGGTGATATAAAAAGTTTAAAATTTAAAAATATAGAAAGTTATAATTCTTTCAAGACAACATAGAAAAAATATCACATAAATTGTGAGTGAAAAAAATTAATTAAATGTCAACTTTAAATACTCATTTTATGTAAATGAAGCTCATTTTTTTAAAGCCCATTATATCCTTTAAATAGTTTCCTAGGACCCAAACAAATAAATTTGTAAGCATATTCAATACGAATATAGTAGTCAAACTTTCATGTTTTACGTCGATTGAAACGTACATTAGATTAAAGATACCCAGTATCATTCCCAATCGATAATAATACTATTTTGACTTGGCTCAAAATTTAAAACCAACAACTTTTGAAATTATACTCTTAAGAAATTTTTTTCTAATTTAAAATCTTTTTGTTAAGGATAAATTAGTTCAAAATTAAGTTATTTATAGAATTGTGTCATTTTTTGGACATATAGTAAAAAGATAAGTGCGTCAGTTTTGAGAAGTAAATTGGAAGCCACTAAAAAAAGGAGTAATATAGAAGTAGAAAAGAGGGTGGGGGTTGGGGAGCAAACGAAATGGGATTTTTTCTTTTTTCGTGAATTTCCTTACTCAGTTATGTCCTATTCATCCTAAATTTTGTGTAATTCTGTTTCCATTTTTGACAAAATGAACATAAAAAAAAACGAATAATTTAGCCTCTTCAAATTCAGCCAATGAACGTGAACCTGTAAACTGCTAATTATTTTCTTTCTTTATTTTGCTTGTTCTGATAATTGATGCTAACCTGTTTCAGAAAATGTAGTGGCCCAAAACAAGTATATTGCCTTATTACCTCTCTTTCGCCATTTTCAAGAAAGTTGTTGCTGATCTAGCTTTTCTTTCAGGTAGAATTACGAGGGGAGAAAAAGGATTAAATAAACGGAAAACAAATTTCAATTCACCAACCGGAAAAAACATACAAGGACAATTGTGTTCGAAAATTTTACAGTTAAATGTTTTACTTGCTTAAGGGTTCTCCTTTTCCCTTCTATTAAGATGATTCCATAGATTTTTGCAATAAATATTAAATAGCCTACATTTGTAATTACTCTTTTCACTATTTTGTCACATAATTCCTTTTTAACTAAAAGCCCAGTGAAATTTCACAAATGAAGTCTGGGAAGGATAATGTGTACACAAACTTTACCCTTACTCCGGTAGAAATTATAAGTTAATGCTCTACAAATAGAAAAATATAAATCCTTCTGTCCGTACCTTCTTCAACAATCACTTTGACTCCGACTCGATAATGGCAACTAAGAGTTTGAGACTCTTCTTTGCTTCTTTAACATACCCTTAATCTTGATTTCTTTAGTAAGTTTTTGATAATTTAAAGTTTGAACACCCTTTCGATCATTGATCCCCTTTCTTTAAAATTAAATAACTAGAAATTTTAAAGTATGAAACATGCTTAATCAAATATATTCCCCTCTTATAGCATCCATTTTGCGAAGAAATCTCTCCTTATGTTCAGTGCTTTCTTTTTCTTTATAACTTATTTTTGTTTATACTTGGATGATAAGTCATCATAATCATTAAGTTTTCAAAGAATTGTGCGTCAAATTTTATCGCTAATGATCAGCATACTGTAGTGCCCCCGTCGTGCTCAAATCCTAAGTTCGCCTTTGGTAACAGCAAATGAATCCAGAAAGATAACACCGGCAGCATAATAACCAGAAAATAGAGAGACAAGTAATAACACTAAGTAGTAACAATGGCACAGTACCACAAACGCGATGGAATAATATAGACACAACAAGAGCCGCTAACATCATAAGACAAAACACTTCCAGGCTAGCTTCTTGCAACCTAACCTACAACCTTAATGAAGTATTAAGGACACAATTGGAGCCACTAGCAGCCTAAAACAAAACACTATCATACTAGTCTCCTATCTCCTAGCCTACAACCCTAATGTTCGACCTCCACAACTTCTTATCAAGGGCCATGTCATCGGAAATCTGCAGCTGCACCATGTCCTGCCTGATCACCTCTCCCCAATATTTCTTAGGCCACCTTCTACCTATCCTTATACCATCAAGGCCAGCCGTTCACACCTTCTTACCGGGGCATCCGGGCTTCTCCTCTGCACGTGCCCGAACCATCTAAGTCTGGCTTCCCGCATCTTATCTTCCATAAGAGTCACGCCCACCTTCACTTGGATATCTTCATTCCTAATCTTATCCAGTTGAGTGTGCTCGCACATCTATCTTAGCATCCTCATTTCTCCAACTTTCATTTTTTGGATGTGTGAATTCTTAACTGGCCAACACTCTACATCATACAATATGGCCAACCTAATCACTGCTTTATTCACCTTACCTTAAAGTTCTGGGGGCACCTTCATATCACACAAGATGTCAGACGCTAGCCTTCATTCCATCTACTTCACCCATATACGGTGTGTGACATCCTCGTCAATCTCTCAACCCCACCCCCACCCCTTCCAGATACTTGAAGCTCCCTTTCTTGGGGATAACTTGAGTGACAACCCTCACGTCTATGTCCGCTTCTCTCGACGCCGCTGAACTTGCACTCCATGTATTCTGTCTTAGTCCTACTCAGCTCAAAACTTTTAGAATCAAGGGTTTGTTTCCAAACCTCCAACCTCTCGTTAAACACCGCCTCACATCTCATCAATCAAAACTATCAGCGAATAGCATATACCATGGCACCTCCCCTTGAATATGGTGTGTCAGTGCGTCTACCGCCAGAGTAAATAAGAACGAGCCAAGTGCAAATCCTCGTTATAACCCCATAACAACCGAAAAATGCTCTGAGTCGTCCCTCACTGTCCTAACCCGAGTCTTAGCTCCATCATACATGTCCTAAAAAAATAATGCTGTGCTTATTTGGTGTAATTGTAACTAATTGAAAATAAATCACAAATATCAAGTGTCGAATTTATGTTTTTGTATATGAAATTTCATGTTAAATGAAAGTAATAAAATTAATAACAAATATTTGGTATACTTGATAAAAAATGCCGACAAAAACTTTCTCTCTTAAAATAGTTGAAGTGCTCTTAAAATAAGTTGCCAAAAAAAATAGAGGAAATAGCCTAAATGACACTTATACTTGAGACACTTTGTTATGTCGGTCCCCAAACATATAAGTTTGCCAATTGAACACTTACACGCATTCAAATCGTGAATAATAAACGCTTATCTTACGTGGTTGATCCTATGTGTCATATTTGGGTTTAGTGCATGATTCACACGCCTGTAAGGGGCGTGAAGGCAGTTTAAAAGGCCTTAACGGTAATAATGTGGCCTATTTAATAGCCATCTTCTTATAGCCATCTTCTTCTTTTTACTTTATTCTCCATTGTTGAACATTGTAGAAGTTGATTTCTATCCAAATTTGATGCCTTATTCTTTCTTTGTTAGCTTCAACAGTGAAAAATATAAGTTTTTTGTTGGGATTCTGCAGTGCCCATCAATTTTTGACATCTCCTTTCTTTTGAAAGTCGATTTTTTTCTTCTTCTCCGGCAAGAAATAAGCTACTGTCGCATCTTCTCCTTCAGCAATGAAGAATGAACCTTTGTGTTATTGTGGACTTGCTGCAGATCTTAAAATTCCATGAACACCCACTAATCCTGGAAGAAGGTTCCTAGGTTGCCGAAGATATGAGATTGGTGAAGGTTGTGGCTTTTTTCGATGGGTTGATCCTGCGATTGAGAAAGAACACTACAAAACTCTTCTTGCGAGTCTGGTTAAGAAGAGTGATCGATGCCATTGTCATAGAAGACAAGGAAGGTCGAGGTTCAAAGTTGTTCTTATTATAATTGCGGTTGTAGTTGTTCCATTTAGGAATGCACTATCAAATCCAATTATGTTTCTGCACCCTTCTAACCATCCAATTTTTAATGCTTCAAGACAGACATAAATGCCCATAAACACATCCTTGCCAGGTTCTGAGTTCTTAGATGTCCTCATCACTACAGTAGTGTCAGGATTGGTAGACTTTAGCATTTCTGCATAATCATGAAGCCTAGCAAATTCTTTCTTGTAATTACCCATATTCTCCTTCATAACTATCATTTTTGCTCTTCTGCGTGAAGTTTTACTCACATACAGACCATATGCTTTCCTAATTAAGGCTTGAATTTGATGATGCTTAATTTGAGGCTCACTAATTAGTTTGTCTTTGAAGTTCTTTACAATCCATGGTGGGTTACACATCTTGTTCCTTGTCTTCTTGTAGCATTTGTGGACAGGGTAGTATGTAATCATCCTAAAATTTCTGGTGCTACCTTCTATGCTGCCAAGAATATGCCATGTACAACCTTTCTTTGTACAGTTTTCCCTAAAGCTTTCCCTCTCATTAGGTTTCAACTTAAGATTCGCACCTTTTTTAATAGAATAGGTCTGCAATGCCTCCCTAAACTGTACAACATTCTCAAATATCATATACAGTTCAAATAATATTTTTTTGCAACTTGTGTCAAAGTAGACCTTCTTGCTTGGATTCCTAGCTGGTGCATCCCTTACTTCATCAGGGCTAACAAGTTCTCTTTCATCATCACTACACTCACTATCTGGATCTGAGCTATCAAAATAATGGTCATCCCCTCCTAGTTTCCCTTCATATTTTCCCTTTTTGTTCTTATGCATATCTTAAAAACCATAATCTATAGCAACTTACCAGATGGTATCTCATCTGCATTTATTTGGACATCCTTCTTTTTATTGATTTTAGGCTGTCTAATTTCATCTAAGTCATCTTCCAAATCACTACACCCTTCAATGTTCTCATCCATATCAAATAGTAAGTCAAATGAATCAGAATCATCAAACTCCTCATCAAAATCACATTATTATGTTTGAAGGTGATAGGATGAGAAGTTATTACCTTCACCTTCATCTGATTCTTCTATCTCTCCATCTATATCTGCTCCATTACCCTTATTTTTATCATTTTCAGTCCTATTTATATCATTGCTGGGAGGTGACACATCAGCCTTAACATTTAACCCAATGTCATGACCATGTGTTTGTATAGTGGGGTCTAGTTCAGTTATGTCCTCAACAAGAATAGGATCACTAATTTTATAGACAATACAAAAATCAACAAAGTCACCATCTTTCAATGTATTAAGAAACTTTAACACATCAGCATCTGTTTTTAAAATATAATAGCCACCCCTTTTGTTAACTTTGCATCTAAATAAATCAACTTCTGAAAATTCTAAGTCCCTAACAAACTTGTGAAATAACATAATATGCAGCTCATCAACATCAATTGTATCTAATTGAGGACAAGGTAGTCCATTTGCATATCTTAGGTCAGGGTCCGATACAAAATTGCCATTGTGGTAGATTTGTTGGTTAACTAGGCTTGAAGCTATTTTCTTCTCATACCTGCAAAGTAACAAAAAAACAGTGTTATCAATGACTATTTATTATTAAAAATTGCACCTTTACACAACTCCATAAACAAATCAACAAAAAGATATATTTTTAAAGTAAAAAAAGCTTCAAAGATTCCTTTTTCGTCTCACAATACCCTATAATATTCAGAAATACTCTGGTGGACCACTAACAAGAAGGAGACCCAACAAACTTCACAAAAAAAATGCATAAACCTATGATGAAATTCTGCTTTGACAAAAAAAATCCAAAAACTAAACGGAATAACCAAATATGCCATTACATGCATGACACTACATTAAAAAGGGTTGTCACTCCAACATGTAACGAAACACAACAAAAAAACCATATATTGAGGAAAATTAAGCAGCAATTACGACCTAACCCAACCTTCCACTAAAAATCCTAAACAGAGCAAAAGCCCCATATATTGAGGGAAATGAAGATCAATAAAGACAAGATATGAAGAACAAATGAAGAAACTTACCCCACAAACTTCGATAACAACTGCGATGATGAAAATTTCGGCAACGATGACGGATAAAAGAGGAGAGACTGTTGTTCGATACTTTCTAAGCCCTAACTACGCGGGTAACTGTAAGCGGGGGGGGGGGGGGGGGGAATTAGGTTTTGTGTGTGTGATGACCCAAGGGGTCATTCTATGAATTTAGACTCCGTCCTAGGATTAATATCCCAAAAAAATTAATTTTAAATACCTCAATTTGTGTGCGCAATCCGGGCGTGAAACTGGGAAGCTTTTATGTGAAGATATGAGAAATATAAGAGTTAAAATTTGATAAAAGTTGACTCTGGTCAATGTTTTGAGCAAACGGACCCGGATCCGTATTTTGACGATCCAGGAAGTTTCGAAGTAAAATATGGGACTCAGGCGTATAACCGGAAATGAATTCTGAGGTCCAAAGCCTTAGAAATCAATTTTTGAAAGAAATTATTTTGCTGAATTATTAATGAAATAAAGAAATGAATTAACGTCTGAAACCGTTGGTATCGGGCCCGTATTTTGGTTCCTGATCTTGATACAAGTTTCTTATGTTATTTAATCCTTGTATGCAAAATTTGGTGAGAAACGAAATTTATTTGACGTGATTCGGACGTCCGGTTGATAAATAGTGAACTTTAAGTGTTCTTGAGAAAAATAATGAGTTTTGAGGTTTAATTCATAGTTTTACATGTTATTTTCATGATGTGATCGCACGAGCAAGTCCGTATGATGCTTTTAGACTTGCGTGCATGTTTGGTTTAGATCCCCGAGGGCTCGGGTGAGTTTCAAATAGGTTTGGGTTGTGTTGCGCTCGTTCTTTCTTATGCTTCGACGTCGTTTCTTCAAGCATAAATGATATCATATTGAACAATTAACTCCGATTTCTATTTTGAATGAAGTATTATATCTGTATCGTAATTACGGACCCATAGAAAAAAGAATCATCGAATTTGGATATCGTATGAGGATTTTATGGTCATTTTACTAAGGTTGCCTGATTTTTCAGGTTAATTACGAAATTACCACTGACGGCGTATTAAAAATCTGCACTATTTGTAAATATTAAAACCTACATATCTCCTTCATTATAAGGTCAAATTGAGTGATTCAAAATGTCAAAACCCGTAAAATTTCATGGCTAAAAATAATGCCCAAATAGGTCCATGTGTTGTTATAACTGTAGAAATTCTTAAAACGGGCCCTTTTGTGAGTAAAAAGTACTCCGGGACTTAAAAGATATAATTTTCCAGAATTGTGCAGGTCTGCGGTCCACTATGCAATTGCAGATCAGGTATGCAGACCGCATAGTGGTCGCATACCTGGACAGTTTGCTGTCCATTTTGAGGACATGTATGCGGCCTAGAATGCGGGCCACATAGTTGTCGCATTCTTGCACCTTGACTTTTGCGGAGGGAGTTATGTGACGCATATGCGATCGCATAACAGGTATGCGGACCGCATAGTGGTCGCATACCTGGGCAGTCTACTTTTCTTTTTGGCCCATTTGAGGGCCAATTATGCGATAGGAATGCGGACCGCATATCGCATTCCTGACCGCATTTATGCTTCGGGACTGTTAAATTTCTAATTTCATACCCGACCCTCAGTTCATTAAAACATCTCCCCTTTCATTTTAAGCTCATTTTCTGATAAATTAGAGAGAGGAGAGAGTGGGTTCTAGAGAGAGAGAGTTCCATATTCATCAAATTGTTCCTCCATCACTACTCAGACCTGGAATTGATCAAGTAGGACACCATTTTCTTCACTACAAGAGGTAAGCTTCTATCCCATCAACCTAAACTTCCAGATTTTTGTTAAAATGAAATATGGTTAGGTGAATTCATGAAGATAAGGGTAGGAGTCTTGCATGCATGTAACCAACTAATCATAAACTAGTAAAAGGAAGTGGGTTAGAGTAATCATTCACTAAAAAGAGGTCATTTAACCTAAAGGAACACCTAGTGTTTGATAGAATGATCAAGTGAGGTCAAGACATGATTATTGTTCCTAATTCTAAGTTAAATTATGCCACATTATGAACTAGATTGAAGGTGCTAGAAGGTCCGGTGAATTGTGGTAGAAAATTTAAAGGGGAATTCTGATTCAATGTATGTATGGCTAACTTTAATCTTTGTAGAGTTACCTTGTTAGTATCCGAGTACACGGTATGAAATTCTTGTTTGAGCATATGTGAATTGTTTGTCCTGCTGTGTCGAGTTGTATGAATTCATTCTCTGATTTTTTAAAGTCAATTACCATGCTAATTGAGATTATGAAGGGTGATTCTTGTGTTTATCCTACCATGTGTAAAGCTCGTTAAATGTTAAATACATCGGTATGAGAGGATGTGCTGCAAAATGAAAGAAATGATAATGAAATAAAGTGTTGAATGTATCCAAGTGATAAATGTTGTGTAGTAAATAATGAAAGTAAATATGGACTGATTTTATTGAGCTAAATGATTGTGGCAACACCATATATGAATTGCTGATTGGTAAGGATCATTGTGCCTTGATTTCACATAGTTATTGGTTGATATGAACTTATGTTCTTCATGATAAAGATCCTTGTGATATAATTGTTGGTGATTGTTGTTATGAAATAGGAACGTATGGTGGGATCGGGTTGCGCGCCACAACACGAAGTAATAAGGGTGGAAAGGTAATAAGGGTGAAAGTTGATTATACGGTGGGATCGGGTTGCGCGCCGCAACACGAAGTAATAAGGGTGGAGAGGTAATAAGGGTGAGATGAGAATGTACGGTGGGATCGGTTTGCGTGCCGCAATAGATGAGAAATTGAAACAAGTAATTGTGGAATCTTCATTTGTGGTTTTCTATATACTTGTGTGGTTACCCTAACCGCTTTCTAATTGTGTACTGTTTGATTCTACTGGAATAAACTTGGTTCATACATGCTAGTACTATTCAATGGTACTAACGTCCCTTTTGCCGGGGGCGCTACATCTTTTACATGGATGTAGGCGGTTCCACAGCAGGTAGCTCAGACCGCCGATAGTGGTGTTTCCCCTTTGTACCTTTAGCAGATCCGGTGAGCCCCACTTCCTCTCGGGGCCATGTGTAGTCTACATCATTTTTTTGTATATGTTATGTCTTTTAAGGTATAGTCGGGCCTTGTTGCCGGCAAGTATTGTGTAAACCCTTAATACTCTTAGAGGCTCCGTAGGCATGATGTGGGTTGTACATATATGTATTTTGGGCGGTAAATGTGTTCACTAGTAATCGTGGTCCGAATCAGAATTATTGTATGTTTTGTGATTATCAAATATGGAAATGATAAATGATAATATGAACCCAAGTAGTAGATTCATGCTTAAACTCTAAAATGCTATTTCATGAGGAATAATGTATATTATAAACACGGGGTGATGCGTTGGGTAGGAAAGGCAATCTAGGTCCGCTTGACCGGGATCATCCGGTTGGGCACCGATCTCGTCCCTCGATTTTGGGGCGTGACCCAAAAGCCTAACTTGACTAGAATTTCACAAGGAATCCATTGGAGGCATAAAAATTGAGTTTCGGAATCGTTTGGCACAATAAACGAGGCAGAATAACTGGCAGAAAAATATATATAAAACATGCATACTTCTTCTTCAAATTTTCGAACCCCATAGCCCTAGGAACGAATTTCTTCACCAAATATCATCCCCAAGTCATAGGTATCAATTCTAAACTTTACACTTTCAGTTACTCATTATTTTTCATCACTTTTAAATAAAAAAAAACTAAGAATTTTCATGGTAAAAATTGAGGGTTTGGGTAGAATTAGAAAATTTTGTAAAAATCAAATCTTTACCATGAATTGAGGTCGGATTTCGAAACTAATTGTATTTGGATTCGTGGGTGAATGAGTAAACGTAATTTGGTCCGAACCTCGAGTTTAGACCAAGCGGACCCGGGTCGGATTTTCACTTTTTTTGAAAAAACTTAGGAAAAATTATAATTTTCAATAAAGTTAGTTCCTTTAGCCTTAATTAATGATATTGAGTTAATTATGATTAGATTCGAGCAAGTTAGAGCAAGATTCTAAAGGAAAAGCCATAATTGAACAGTGAGTGGCCTACAAAATTGAGGTAAGTGTTTGGTCTAACTTTGACTTGAGGGAATAGGAAACCCCACTTGTTTGCTATGTGAAATGCATGTGCATGGTATATAGGTGAGGTGACGAGTATCTATGCACCACCAAATTTCCTATTAAGCATGATCCCTTCCCCGTTTCTAACTTAATTGATTCTTGTCTTAATTGTTCTATGTTCATTATTGTTTCTATGACTACTTGGCCTTGTTATTTTGTTGTTAAATATTGTGGTGATTATTTTGGAAAGAGTATTGGTTGTTTAGTTGGTTCCCTTGTGGTAAAAAATGGTTAAGCGGTTTGGCATTATTTTTACGAGGTGTGTGTGTGTGTGTGTATATATATATATATATATATATATATGTGTGTGTGTGTGTGTGTATGTGTGTGTGTGTGTGTGTTCCTGTTGGTTTTATTTTTGATAATATTGAGGAAGTTGTGAAAAATGCAATTTAACTGTTTCGCGATTGTTGAGGTTCACGTGGTTATTTGGTTTCATTGATTTATTTTCAATTGTTGTTGTAAATGTGTTAAAAGTGTTGGTTGTTCTCTTGATTTTATCATGGTATATAAAGACTGAGTTGAGTTGACAGTGTTACGGTGGTTATATATATTCTGGCCGGTTTTATTATGGAATGGTATTGGTTGAAGCTTACGAGCTATACTGTTTTCTGTTTGCAATTGTTGAAACAAAAATATTGTGAAAGGCTTGGCCTGAATTGTGAAATTTATGAATAAATTGATATAATGTCTGGTGAGAGCGGGTTGCACGCCGCAACAAGGAGTGATAAGGGTGGACAGGTGGGATCGGGTTGCACGCTGCAACAGGAGTGATAAGGGTGATATATTTAGGGAGGAGCAATAAGGATGGACAGGTGGGAGCGGGTTGCACGCCGCAACAAGGAGCAATAAGGGAGGACATTTATATATTTTTACTGATATTCAAAGAAAAACAAAGATTTGAAAACTTACTATTTATTTTCACTACTTTTCGTATTTTTGGCTCTATTTTTATTTAAAGTTAAAGTTTGGAAACTTGAAAATTATTTGAGAGTGGTTATAGCTGATGCCTGGAAAAGGTGGCTGAGTTATTTTATTTATGTTGCAGTACTTAATCAATTGTTTAGAATTCCTTCTTGCTTTATATTTATTGTCTCAGTTATATTTTTCTTGTTCATGTAGAATTGTTTCATTTCTTTATCGTATATATTATGGTCACATGTTATATGTTGTTAATGCCCCGCCGTAGCCTCTGTGGCTCGACACTTACTCAGTACATGGGGTCGGTTGTACTGATACTGCACTCTGCACTCTTTTGTGCAGATCCAGGTACCGACCAGCAGTAGAGATATTTAGAGCGGCTATTCATTTATTGGGAGACACGAAGTATATATGTCGGCGTTTGCAGATCCCGAGAGTCTTCTCCTATTTTCATAAATGTTGTTTTATTATATTCAGAACAATTACACTATTTCTTTCAGCCACTATTTGTAGTATTCTTTAGTAGTTCGTGAATTGTGACACCAGACTCTGGGTTAGTTCTAGATCTATTTATATAATTAGTTAGTGGTTCATTTTATTCAATTATTTATTATTTTATCTTTGGAAATTATTTATCGATAACCAATGGATTCAGTTTACTTTAGATTATTTTATTATGTCTAAATGGATAATAAATGCAAAGTAGTTAAACGAATTCTAATATTGGATTGCCTAGCAAGTGTGGTGTTAGGCGTCATCACGATCCCTAAGGTTGCAAATTTGGGTCGTGACAGTGGGGTGGGGTGGGGGGGTAAAACAATTCTTTCCCGTTTTATTATCTTATGTGGCCATAATAAGTGACTTGGAGCCTACATGGTCTAATTTTATTGACGTGGCGTCCAATGTGTAGACGTTTGTATTACACGCACTGACAGCCTACTATCATAAGCGTTTATTATTCATGGTTCATATAAGTGTAAATATTCAATTGATAAATTTCTAAGTTTGGGAACCGACATGACAAAGTGACACAAGTACATATTCCATTTAGGTCATTCTTCCAAAAAAAAATATAAACTTAGAAGTATCTTCACATGAAAAAGAAGGAATAAGGAAAATGAGATCAAGATGAAGTTGGGGGTTTGGTCTTAAGAAGATTACAAAAGGTGTTAGGAACAATATAAATAAAAGGATTTGACCAAAATAAAAGCAATTATAAAATAAAAATCATAAGTTTTAAGTGATCACATTATTATTTTTGGTTAATTTGTACTTACAAAACACTTGCTCATAAGTATTTTATCACCAAACGCATATACTAGTAAAAAAAAAGGAAAGAAAAACTTTAATAGAATGGTCAAATTGCTATAAAATAACGATTGTAAAGTAAATAAACTAAAGACAAGTGTAGAGAGAAACTGATATATTATTGAGCTTTCAAACTGATGTACATAATGAATTGAAATCTCCTCTATTTATAGAAGAAGGAAGCTGTTGTGTAAGCTGCTACTGCAAGCTGCTGTGTAAGCTGCTAATGCAAGCTGCTTGTAAGTTGCTACTGTACCAGAGATGTAGATAATCTTCTTCCGGGGGTAATGTTTATCCATAACGGAGTACCAAAATGATAAGCTTCTTCAGGAGGCTTATTTCCAATAGAGTACTAAATAGATAAACATATTTACGGTAGTGTCCCAAATGGATAAGCTTCTTCAGGAAGCTTATTTACAACGGAGTACTAAATGAACATCCATTATATAATATATATTTATAACACTCCCCCTTGGATGTTCATTAAAAGATAATGTGCCTCATTAAAACCTTACTAGGAAAAACCTCGTGGGAAAAAAATTCTAGTGAAGGAAAAATAGTACACATATTTAGTAATACGCATTGCTAGGTGCCTCATTAAAAATCTTATAAGGAAAACTCAGTGGGAAAAAATCTTAGTAAAGAAACAAAAAGTGCATTGCATATTTTACTCCCCCTGATGAAAACCTTGTTTCAAATATTTGAGTCTCCGCATTCCAATCTTGTATACCATCTTCTCAAAAATTGAAGTTGGCAAAGATTTAGTGAATAAATTTGCCGGATTGTCACTTGAACGGATTTGTTGCACATCAATGTCACCATTTTTCTGAAGATCGTGTGTGTAGAATAATTTTGGTGAAATGTGCTTCGTTCTATCACCTTTTATAAATCCTCCTTTCAATTGGGCTATGCATGCAGCATTGTCTTCGTATAAAATTGTGGGTCTTTTCTCACATTCCAAACCACATTTTTCTCGAATAAAATAAATTATTGATCTCAACCATACTCATTCCCTACTTGATTCATGAATAGCTATTATCTCAGCATGATTTGAAGAAATAGCAACAATATATTTCTTTGTGGAGCGCCATGATATGACAGTACCTCCATAAGTAAATACGTACCCGATTTGAGATCGAGCTTTATGGGGATCAGATAAATAACCTGCATCTGCATAACCAACAAGATCTGCACTATCTTTGTTAGCATAAAACAAACTCATATCAAGAGTTCCCTTTAAATATCGCAATATATGCTTAATCCCGTTCCAATGTCTCCATGTAGGAGAAGAACTATATCTTGCTAGTAAATTAACAGAAAATGCTATGTTGGGCCTTGTAGCATTAGCAAGATATATTAATGCACCAATTGCACTGAGATATGGTACTTCGGGACCAAGGAGTTCCTCATTCTCTTCTGGAGGGCGGAACAAATCCTTATTCACTTCAAGTGATCGAACAACCATTGGTGTACTCAATGGGTGCGCTTTGTCCATGTAAAAGCGTTTTAAGACCCCTTTTGTATAGTCAGATTGATGGATAAAGATCTCGTCTGCTAAATGTTCAATTTGCAGACCAAGACAAAGTTTTGTCTTTCCAAGATCTTTCATCTCAAATTCTTTCTTAAGATATTCAATTGCTTTTTGTAGTTCTTCTGGAGTTCCAACAAGATTTATGTCATCAACATAAATAGCAAGTATAACAAATTATGACGCCATTTTATTTATAAAAATACATGGACAAATAACATCATTTATGTAACCTTCTTTTAGCAAATATTCACTAAGGCGATTATACCACATGCGCCCAGATTTCTTTAAACCGTACAAAGATCTTTGTAATCTAATTGAATACATTTCCCAAGATTTTAAATTTGCTTCGGGCATTTTAAATCCTTCAGGGATTTTCATGTAATTTCATTATAAAATGACTCGTACAGATAAGCTGTAACCACATCCATTAGATGTATTTCAAGCTTTTCACGTAAGGCTAAACTGATGAGATATCAAAATGTTATGGCATCCATAACGGGTGAATATGTTTCTTCATAATCGGCTCCAGGTCGTTGTGAGAATCCTTGTGCGACAAGGCGAGCCTTGTATCTTTCAACTTCATCTTTATCATTTCTTTTCCGCATAAAAACTCATTTATGACCAACTGGATTTATACCAGCAGGTGTTTGCACTACTGGTCCAAAGACCTCTCTTTTAGCAAGGGACTTCAATTCCGATTGAATTGCCTCTTGCCATTTTGGCCAATCAGATCTTTTTCGACATTCTTCGACAAATCGGGGTTCAAGATCCTCACTATCTTGCATAATGTTTAGTACAAAATTATATGCAAAAATATCATCCACCACTATTTCAGATCGATTTAAATTAATTCCATCACCAGTAGAACTTATTAAAAGTTCCTCACTCACCTGAGTCTCGGGTTCATTGATTTCTTCAGGAATCTCAGAACTAATCAGATCTTGGGTCTCTTCAGGAGATCCCTTCATAGTATTATTTTGATCATTTGTCGATTTCCTTTTTCTAGGATTTCGATCCTTAGAACCCAGAGGCCTACCACGCTTCAGGCGTGTTTTAGGTTTACTAGTTATCATGCTAGTAGATGGTCCTGCTGGGACATTAATTCGGATAGGCACATTCTCTGCAGGGATATGTGATTTAGTAATCCTTTTCAAATCAGTAAATGCATCTGGCATTTGATTTGCTATATTCTGTAAATGGATGATCTTCTGGACCTCCTGATTACATATAGGGGTACATGGATCAAAATGAGATAATGATGAAACTTTCCACGTAATCTCTCTTTTGATTTCCTTTTTCTCTCCCCCTAATTGTGGGAAATTTGTTTCATTAAATTGACAATCTGCAAATCGAGCAGTAAATAAATCTCACGTCAATGGTTCAAGATAGCGAATAATAGAGGGTGATTCAAACCCAATATATCATGCTGATAATGTGTTATAAAATAACGACTGTAAAGTAAATAAACTAAAGACAAGTGTAGAGAGAAACTGATATATTATTGAACTTTCAAACTGATGTACATAATGAACTAAAATCTCCTCTATTTATAGAAGAAGGAAGCTGTTGTGTAGGCTGCTACTGCAAGCTGCTGTGTAAGCTGCTACTGTAAGCTGCTGTGTAAACTGCTTGTAAGCTGCTACTGCAGGCTGTTGTGTAAGCTGCTACTTTACCAGATGTAGATAATCTTCTTCCGGAGGTAATGTTTATCCATAACGGAGTACCAAAATGATAAGCTTCTTCAGGAGGCTTATTTCCAACAGAGTACTAAGTAGATAAACATATTTACGGTAGTGTCCCATATGGATAAGCTTCTTTAGGAAGCTTCTAGGATTTCGATCCTTAGAACCCAGAGGCCTACCACGCTTCAGGCGTGTTTTGGGTTTACTAGCTATCATGCTAGTAGATGGTCCTGCTGGGACATCAATTCGGATAGGGACATTCTCTGCAGGGATATGTGATTTAGTAATCCTTTTCAAATCAGTAAATGCATCTGACATTTGATTTGCTATATTTTGTAAATGGATGATCTTCTGGACCTCCTGATTACATATAGGGGTACGTGGATCAAAATGAGATAATGATGAAACTTTTCACACAATTTCTCTTTTGATTTTCTTTTTCTCTCCCCCTAATTGCGGGAAATTTGTTTCATTAAATTGACAATCTGCAAATCGAGCAGTAAATAAATCTCCCGTCAATGGTTCAAGATAGAGAATAATAGAGGGTGATACAATTCCTAGTCTTCTCTGTGGGCCCATCTTACTACGTTGTGGTGGTGCTACTGGCACATATACAGCACATCCAAAAATTCGTAGATGGGCAATATTTGATTCATGACCAAAAACTATTTGTGACGGAGAATATTTATTATAATATGTCGGTCTGAGATGAATAAGTGATGAAGCATGCAAAATTGCATGTCCCCAAACAATAGTGGGCAATTTTATTTTCATAAGTAGTGGTCTTGCTATCAATTGTAGGCGTTTAATAAATGACTCTGCAAGGCCATTTTGAGTATGAACATAAGCTACAGGATGTTCAACTTTTATCCCAATTGATAAACAATAATCATCAAAAACTTGAGATGAGAATTCTCCAGCATTATCAAGGCGAATAGCCTTTATAGGATAATCTGGGAATTGTGCCCTTAATCGAATTATTTGGGCTAATAGCTTTGCAAACGCCAGGTTGCGAGATGATAGTAGGCACACATGAGACCATCTTGAAGATGCATCTATTAGGACCATAAAATATCTAAACAACCCACTTGGTGGGTGAATAGGTCCACATATATCCCCATGTATACGCTCTAAAAAGGCAGGGGATTCCATGCTAACCTTCATTGGTGATGGTCTAGTTATCATTTTACCTTGATAACAAGCATCACAAGAAAATTCATCATTTGTAAGAATCTTCAGGTTCTTTAGTGGATGTCCACTTGAATTTTCAATAATTCGTCTCATCATTATTGATCCAGGATGGCCCAAACGGCCATGCCAAAGCTCAAAAGTATTTGAATCAGTAAACTTCTGATTTACGATAGAGTGTGCTTCAAATGCACTGATCTTTGAATAGTATAAGACAGAAGATAAAGTTGGTAACTTTTCTACAATGCATTTCTGGCCAGAAATATTCTTTATAATATAAAGATATTCCTCGTTCATTTCATCTATTGTCTCAACATGATACCCATTTCGGCGGATATCTATAAAACTCAACAAGTTTCTTCGGGACTTGGAGGAGAATAATGCATTGTTTATAATAAGTTTTGTTCCCTTAGACAGAAATACAATTGCTCTTCCGGAGCCTTCAATCAAACTTATATTACCAGAAATTGTAGAAACATTTGCTTTTTCCTTATGCAAATAAGAAAAGTATTTCTGATCTTTGAATATGGCACGAGTTGTTCCACTATCAATTACACAAATATCTGCATGATTGGTCTTTGATCCAAACATAATTTGAGGATTATCCATATTCTTCAAAACAATATAAACAAAATATATTATAATAAACGTTATTATCAAAACGTAACTTCCATTACATAGCCATATTATCTACTACAAACAACAAATTCATTTCTACAGATTCATCAGCGATTACATGACTTGTTTCTCCTTCTGGGAGTGCAAAGTAATCAGCTACATCCAAATGCATGAAGTCTAAATTATCTTCAAAAATAAAATTTGCTTCAGCATTTTTGTCTGTCTTCTTCAGGGAGGCTTGATAAAGCTCAACCAGGTGCTTTGGCGTACGACATGTACGTGACCAGTGCCCTTTCCCCCACATCTATAGCATGCATTTTCTGCATTTGTTGCTTGCACCGCTTCATGCTTTTGTTCCTTCCTTTTCCACTGCTGGTGGTTAGGAGGGTTCTTTGGTGCATTGTTATTACCATGATTAGATTTTCTTCCCCGACCACGACCATGACCACGACTGGGGCCACGACCTCTTCCATGCTTAGCTTGGTGGAATTTCGTCTCATTCACTTCAAGGAATGGACAAGAACCAGTTGGTTGGCTTTCATGATTTTTCATTAATAGCCCATTATGTTGCTCAGCTACAAGAAGATGGGAGATAAGTTCAGAATACTTTTTGAATCCTATCTCTCGATATTGCTGCTGCAGGAGCATAATCGAGGCATGAAAAGTGGTGAAAGTTTTCTCCAACATATCATGATCAGTAATATTAGCACCACATAATTTCAATTGGGAAATAATCCTAAACATAACAGAATTATATTCACTGATAGATTTAAAATCTTGTAGCCTTAAATGAGTCCAGTCATAACGTGCCTGTGGAAGAACGACCATCTTCAGGTGGTCATATCTATCTTTCAAATTATTCCACAATATGACTGGATCTTTAACAGTGAGATATTCCATTTTCAAGCCTTCATCAAAGTGATGACGTAGGAATATCATGGTTTTGGCACGGTCTTGGTTTGATGCTTGATTTTTGTCCTTGATGGTGTCTGCCAGACCCATCGCATCAAGATGAATTTCAGCATCAATCACCCAAGACATGTAGTTTTTGCCCAATATATCCAGAGCTACAAATTCAAGTTTAGAAAGATTTGACATTATTTAGAAAAAGAAAGTTCGTACCTTTGATACTTTCAAAGTATTTGCTCGAGATGACAGAGTCTCGTGTTGATAACGTGTTATAAAATAACGACTGTAAAGTAAATAAACTAAAGACAAGTGTAGAGAGAAACTGATATATTATTAAACTTTCAAACTGATGCACATAATGAACTGAAATCTCCTTTATTTATAGAAGAAGGAAGTTGTTGTGTAAGCTGCTACTGCAAACTGCTTGTAAGCTGCTACTGTAAGTTGTTACTGCAAGCTGCTGTGTAAGCTACTACTGTATCAGATGTACATAATCTTCTTCCGGTGATAATATTTATCCATAACGGAGTACCAAAATGATAAGCTTCTTCAAGAGACTTATTTCCAATAGAATACTAAATAGATAAATATATTTACGATAGTGTCCCATATGAATAAACTTCTTCAGAAAGCTTATTTACAACAGAATACTAAATAAATATCCATTATATAATATATATTTATAACACAAATCAACTTTTAAGTTTAACCAAACACTCAATTAAATACAACCCAATTAAGACCGAGAAACTTACTTTTTCTTTCTTTGGCGCTTTGACAATTTTAACGCTCGAGGAAAGCACAGAAATGGAGGGAACTGTCAATCAATAAGATAAGTATTAGCCCGCCAATAGTACAGCCAAACCCACCAATCCCACTTGCCGATACAACTGCTTTCCTTCTCTCTTCCTTTAACGTCACTTGCAAATAAACACATTTTCTACCGAGAAAATAAATATAGATAGAGCAAACAAAAGGCATCAATCCATTTGCTGCTTCACAGCTCACCCCTTAATAAAGAATAAACAACCTTACTAAAAATACTACTCCCTCCTCTATTCACCTAAATCGTCCGAGCACATACTTCAGTATTATTTACTTCAAAAATAATATATAAAAAAAATTAATTTATCTTAAAATCTAAAAATATTACTTATTTGAATCACAAAAAAAGATAAAAAAAATTATTTATTATAAATCGAAGGGAATAATAATTTTTTTTAGTTTCTAACTCGATATCGAGTACTTACATTAAGATCCCAAATGGTTCAAATATTTTTGACACATAAGACTCATTAAACCCAATTCGTATCACAACAATAGTATTGTCTCCATTTATTTTTATTTATCCATTATATTAAAAATATATTTTCACTTTTAATTTTAGTTATCCATTATGTTAAATTAAAAAAAAGACAATTTCTTTTGTTTTACACTTAACATTAACTACTCATTCCCCAAATTATTTTTCAAGAGTACTTTTAGAAATACTATTATTGGTAAAATATAAAATATATATTTTATTTTTTATTTTTTAAGAAACATGAAAAGTTGGAAGGAGACAATTAAAAGCTGAAGGGAGGGAGCAGATTATAAATTAAATTTTAATTAATGAATAAACAAAGACTAAAACAAAAGCCAAAAAGAAGAATCAAAATCATTATTCCAAAAAAATCCTTCACATTCTTCTCCCCCTTCCCATCACCCACCCACCCACTACCCTCATTTGCTATTCTCTGTCTGGCTCCGAAGAAGACTCGTAAACATCATCTAAAATCTCAAAAATCAGATCTAACAAAATGCTTCTCAATACGTCGTCGTTTTATTCCATTCCTCCATCATCATCCACAGATCTGCTGATGTAATTATAATATATCTTTCTCCAAATTTTCTTCGGTAATTTTTTTCGCATGGATTTGGACGAATTCCGATTGATTTTATCGGAATCGAAGGTAGATGTGTGGACGATGATCGACGCGGCGATTTCGGTTGCATCGGTTGACTGCGGCGATGAGTTGAAACATCGCCGCGACGGAATCGTCGAGAAGCTGTATTCCACGCGCTGCCGGAGCTGTAACGACGTCGTTAACGGTCAGTATAGCTTGGATAACGGCGAGAGGGTTACTAGAAATGTGGAGACGGTGATGAATAAGAGTCCGTTAACTCCGGAGTCAAATCATCGGAACAACAATACCAGTAATGATAATAAGAATGATGACGAGGAAGAAGATGTAGATCCATATGGAGGATTATTTGATGATGATGAGCAAACTCGAATTCTTACTATCAAAGAACAACTTGAAGATCCACAACTGGTATAGTTTACTGTAATTCTTTTTTATTTTTTTCTCATGAGTAATTTTATTAATTTAACTTATTATTAATCAGTCGGATGAGGATGTGATTGACTTGCTTCAAAGTCTAGCAGATATGGATATTACATTCCAGGCTCTGAAGGTGAGTTTTTTTAATTTTTTTTAAACTATTTGTTTACTTTGCTTTTAGTTGTTGTTTGTTACATTGAAGATATTGTTTGGAATGAAATTTTGGTTAGGAAACTGATATCGGAAGGCATGTGAATCGACTGAGGAAACATCCATCAAATGAAGTTAGGAGATTGGTGAAGATGCTTGTGAGGTTTGAATTTTCATGAATTTTGTTGTCTGAATTTCTTGGATTCTAAGTAGTTGAAGAGTAGTTACAGCTGCAAGCTTTTGTGATCCTGTTTCTCTTCATTATTGCGAGAATTTTGCGTTTGAGTTGATTTTTATTTTTGTGGCAGAAAATGGAAAGAAACTGTTGATGATTGGGTTAGGCTAAACCAGCCTGAGCAACACGGGTCTTCAAATCTTATTGGTAATATCATCCACAAAAACCAATTTAGTTTCTCCTTTGTGCTTTTTCTTTCACCAAAAGGAACAGAATAGATAGACGATGAAGGTACTGATGAATTAGTTTGTTAATGGTAATGGGGGCAGCTGCTGATGGAGACTCACCCCAACAGAATGTACCGAAAAATCAACTGAATGGTCATCATCAGGTAAATTTTAGGAATTCACTGATGTCCAGTCTGATTTTTCGGTTGTACAAGGAAACAAAGAGTGTAAGATTGGAGGACCATTTGTTGCAGATTCTAAGTTTGACAGTTTGAATTTATTTCTTTTTTAATGATATTTTACAGGTTCCTGACTTCACATACTCACCGAATCCTCGAAGTAAGCTCATTATGGAATCTGATTCTAACTTGTCAATATGGTCTTTTTGCTTAAAAAGTTGCATTGATATGCATTCATCAGCTTTGACCAATCGTTTTCTTTTTAGATGGGAGTTCAAGTTCGGACAGGAATAATTCCGAATCAGAGTACAAGCCAAAACCAGTTCCCCAGCGGAATGTAACCCCAACTAGACCACTGCAGTCTGCTCCTAAACCTACTTCTGCTCCTCCCCCAAGTGTATTATGCTCAACTCTTTTACTCTTTCATGGTTTACTACTACTGTGTCTCTTGATAAATTATGCTGAATTAGTGCTAGTTAAGTATGTTGATTAATTATGAGATGAATGGGTTGTGTCTCGCTCCTATGTTAGAATATAGTGCATGCTTCTTTAACCTTGAAGCTCTTTCAGTATTTGACTAAGGATAAGTTGGTGTAGTTAGCTCAACTACTTAACATATAATAATGGTAGTAGGTCCAATTTGTCTACAGTTGACTACTGTCACATCATTCAAGTTCACTTGCATCTTTTTTTACAATCATATATGGTGTTTAACTTGAACTTATTTGCTGCATCATCTATTGCTTGATGACCAACTGGTGTGATGGGAATATAACTAACTCGTCTCTGTTACTGGGTGATTTAGTTGTATCTGGGGCGCTAACTAGTAACTTCCCCTACTTGACAAATATAGAAAAGCAGTGCAGCCATATTGGTTATTGCTGGTGAGGTGTAAGACAGCATAACAAACCATACATTTTTTCTGTGAAGTTTCAGATTAAGATCATTTGAAAGATTAATAGCAGGCTTTGGTGTTTTATTTTGGAAATGATCTCTGTTTTGCGGGGAAACCCAACATATTGATTGTGTTTTACTGGGTGTTTGCAGAGACCTCCTCCAAGGGAATCAGCCATAGATCTTGAAAAGCTAAATTCAGCAAGAAGGCGGCTTCAGGAGAATTACCAAGAAGCTCAAAATGGTCTGGTTTTGGATTTTAGAATATATTGCTGTATTATTAGCAATAGCAAAACTACTATTATTGCTTTTATGGTTTGTTGCTCTTTTTGGATTATTGACTGGGCTTTGTTTGTTGGTGTATTGTTTTGCTTTGTGAAGCTAAAAAGCAAAGGACAATACAGGTGATGGATATTCATGAGATTCCAAAACCAAAGAACGGCTTCTTTGCCAAGAATAAAGGCGGCTTTCAGGGCAGGCATCATCGCTGATTTTGTCAGAAGCCGTTTGTGTGTACAATAATATACTTCTCTATTATTTGCACGCATCTGGTCTTAAAACTCAGCATTTGTGATAACGGGATTTTACCCAAAGGTTCATCCCGGTTATTACTTTTTCCTTTCCGATCAAAAACCATAAGCGTTTTATTTAGTACTTCTTTCTACTTTTTGGTAAATATTTAAAAGCATTTGTTGGATGTCAACATTTTGGAAACAGGGATCATTTCTTTTGCACTTCCCAAGAAAAAAAAAAGGACTTGGAATTTTTAAAACTTACTCAAGTATTTTTTGAAAATTATGGGCAGAAGGCTTTTTTGTTTGCAAGTTCTTCATTAAAAATGGAAAAAAATGAAAAGCAATCCCGGGTTCCCTCTTTAAAATAATATTAATAATAATTCTTTCACTTAATTCTGGCATACCTTTTGTGGCGAATGCAGATAGAATTGTCTAGCATGGTCACTCGTTGGTTGGAAGGGAAGGAATTTTTAACATGAAAGGAAATAATATAGCTTCTCTGTTACCTGTTTGGGTTAGGTGGGAAAAGGACTGTCGTGCACGAGAAATACTTCGGGCATAAGGGTTGACCATTTTTCTTTCCCATTAATTGCCTTTCTTTTTCTTTCCTTACTTTTCAAAATAGAGGATTCGTGAGTACTGTACTTCCTTCCTTCGAAAGTAGTAGCTAGTTCTTAGTTTTTGAAGGAAAGCGTAGTATAGGTTGACTAGAGAATGGAATCTAGAGAAACAAGGGAGAGAAGATTTTTTATATACAAGCTAAATATGTTAAATGCAAATTAACCCTTTATTAATGTTTCTAACCTAAAACCTGCTCTTTATTTTCAAAAATGACAAGTTTATTTTAATTTAGCAAATTAAATTAGTCCAATTACTCCTTGTTTAAAGAACATCCAAGTAGGAAATTAGACTGGAAAAAGTACCGATCTTCGTCAAGTGCATTTATTTGGAATGAAGAATCTGATGTAGGTTTTTTGCAGTTAGAATTGTAGCTCTAAGCCTCTAACGGCCAAAAACACAATCTTGACTCTATTACACGCCAACACCGTTGAATCAGCGCTTCCAGTGGGAGTATCAAAATCGTAAATGCACCTGCCATACGAAAGCATGTAAAATGGTCTATGTAGGCGACAATAGGAGAATTAGTGGGCCCCACACAGCAGCCCAAGAGACGCCCTCTCTCCTTTCTCGGGGCAGAAAAATAATAACCACATTTACTACTGGTAATTGAAAAATAGTCACATCTTTAAAGTAATCGAAATTTAGTCGTTTTTTCACGTAAAAATAAAATTTGAACAAAAACGCCCCTTAAAAATCTAGAAATATTCCAGCATAATATGTTAGAATTCGAATTTTTACACATGAGATTCTAACATAATGTACTGAAATTTTATAATGTGCTTGAGTTCCAATGTAATATGCTGGAATTAGCATATTATGCTAATTTTTCGTGTGATGGAGTTCAAACATAATATGCTGGAAGCTTATACGCATGCAGGAGCTTCATAATCTAGCACATTATGCTAGAACTTTTGTGTTTTAGCGAAATAGTGAATATTTTTACAAACAATGGCTATTTTTCAATTACCAGTCTGAAAACTAGCTAGCCCGTAGTATTTTCCCTTTCTTGAGGTCCAATTATAGCTGGGCCCTTTTTAAAAAACTTTGGACCTATTTTCCCGTGAAAATTACACCTGCTAGCCAGTTTTCGGACAGGTAATTCAAAAATAGCCATCCTTTGTAAAGTCAATGAAAAATAGCTACTATTTTGTTGTAACACGGAAAGTTCCAGCATAATATACTGGAAATTGGTGCGCCCCTGTGTATGAACTTCCAGCATATTATGTTGGAACTCCAACACACGGAAAGTTCCAACATAATATATTGGAGATTGGAGCACCTGTGTATGAACTTCCAACAGATTACGCTGGACCAGTATATTATGTTAGAATATTTTTCGATCTTGCGGCTAAGCTTACTATCCTCCATATTTGATCAAGCCGGGCGAATATATGACAAGATATGATCCCCTTCTCCATTTTGGACATCATTGAGGATTTAGGCTAGCGTTATAATGTAGCTCTTAAACTCTGAGCAGCGAGTATAAAGTGTAAAAATTGCGCGGGGCATCCTATTTGGTCGCCCCATTTAATCTATATCCATTTTTTTAAAACTTTTAACTTGTACCCACTTTTTAAATAACTTCAGCTCCCTTTCCCTCGCTGAGCTGAAGTTCACCAGTTAAGCTGAAGTTCGCCAGTTATAAAGACAAAATTTCAGCAAACGGGGCTGAAGTTCCCCTGAACTGGGGAACTTTAGCCCAGTAAGCTGAAGTTTTGTCTTTGTAAACTGGGAAACTTTAGTCCAGTAAGCTGAAGTTTTTGTCTTTATAACTGGGGAACTTCAGCCCCGTATGCTGAAGTTCCCCAGTTACAAAGACAAAAACTTCAGCTCTAGAGCTGAAGTTCTCCAATTACTAGAGCTGAAGTTGCCCAGTTACTAGAGCTGAAGTTGCGAGTATAAGTTAAAACGTAGCACAAAAAACGAGTACGGATGCAAAAGGCCCGTATAAAGTGGATATACTCAGTTAGCTAATGCTTTCAATATTTGAAGTTGATGTTGAAGAACAACCCATTTTTCATCACATTTCCCTAACTACTAGTGTTTATTAGCTCTGAATTTGTGTTAATTGTTTATCTGATTAACATGGATTGTTAACCCTTACCAGAAAATTGTCAATGCTATAGACCGATTGTTGTCACATTGCATTTGCGAGGAAAATTTTAATGTCTTCCATATACAAACATTGAAAGAGAGGTTCCTGATGATATTGTTAATTGGATATGATGCTGAGGTGTTTGAATAAAGCTTATAAGCTCGTCAATGCTTACGCATTTGACAATACCAAAAGTGTTTATACACCAAGTGTTTACAAGTCGTGAGTGTACGGCCAACAAATGTTGCAATAGTTGCATTTCCTAATCTCTCTAACCAACCATAGTACAATTTCATGGGAGATTTTATTTTTTCAATTCCTCCAACGAAACTACTCCTTGAAGGTGTTGTGTTGGTAACATAAGAATCCACCACTAGAAAGTATGTGAATCCAATAGTGATATTACACCCACTAAACATATTACATATGAGTAGATAAACAACAGAGACTCATCCCCTCTAAAATTCTCCCATATACTAGCCTACTATAATCATAATATTGATAAAAAAATTAGCATCATGTTGCACAATGTGTGTGCTACTTGCTAAACACCTATCCTAGAAATTCATGTAAAGAAGCCATAAACAGGGTGCTCTTCTCAACCATCAGACCTACACCCTCGACTCAGTCGACCTCTCGCCTGATTTCTTTAAGCTACCCAGTATACCATCAATCAACTTATCCTTGGTATCCCTAGGTTGGTCAGTTACAAATGAATAAGTCTTCTGCCTCCTCCCAGTGGCAGAATTTTCCATTTTGTCAAGCGATATTGAAGTATCTGATTTTGAACCATCGGTTGAAGATTCTACCACACCATCAACATTTGCTGACCCATCTGTTCTACCATACCATGAATCAAGAATCTGTAACAATGAGCTATCTTCCTCCTTCACTTTCGACTTCCCATTTTCTGATTTAGCAGAAGATGAGTTCTCTTCATCTGAATCAGAGAAATCAAGATCCGATGGGGCTTCATAGTTGCCATGTATTTGTTCACTTGATCCATCTTTGGCTTTTCCATCAGACCCCAGTTTTATTTCATCCTTGGAGCGTCGTGTCTTAGATACTGGACCTAGTTCCTCCCAAGTAGAATCAAACTCATTATCTTTCCCAGGCAAACTCGACATTTCACTATCTAAATTGCCTTCCGTACCACTGAAATCACTTTCTTGATCAGACGAGCGCTCCTCTGTTTTTAGACCTGGACTTTTCGGGACTTCAGTAGTGGGAAGAATATAAGTAGACTCTATTTTTATCCCAGGCATTATCTGAAGGAGATTAGCTAACTTTGTGTAGCCAAGCTTTTTTACATCCAGTGAATATCCATACCTTTCAAGAAATAGAGACCGGAAAGATCCCATGTTGTATCCTTCCGGATATTGCTTTACAATGTCATCCACCAGCTTTTGACAGTCAATAAGCACCTCATTTCTGGACTTACCAAAACAAGGGCCCTGAACAACGGGCCGAGAAACTCCTGTGTGAGGGGGATTTTGGTGTCTTTTCTCGCCATCAAGTTTTTGTGAGCTTTGCAAATTAGATGTATCTCTTGTATGCCTAAACATAGAACTCAACTCATTCGAAGTGGAAGAATAACTGTTCAATGAAGCTTTGACAGCTGGCTGATAGAGTTTGTAAGGGAAAGTTCGGGAAAGACATTCCTCCACCCATTTCTTATCTGAGATTAACAAGTCCACCAGCCGAAGAGCATCACCTTCACTAAGAGAATTCAGGGATGAAGGACCTTCTTGTTGGAGATTCTGTGCCATCTGGGCCCTGAAGAAAACCATAGTAGCATAAGATCAGAAACCATTACAGATAAAAATATAATGTGTCAGATTCAGAGAAATGTAGCTCGAGTTGAAGCATAAAAGTACATTATAAGCCCAGGTAAACCACTTTCTGGGTGGGTAGGTGGTAAAACATTCGAAAAACTCAAGCCGCACGAAGGCAGTAATTGTACTAAACATCCTGAACAAACACTCAACTTCAAATCCAAACACAAGAAAGTGGGTACAATATTTGGCACTGTATACTAGGTATTAAATACTTGAAGAACTAGACATGTAAAACCTCACATCCCAAATAAAATACATGGGAAAAACAGTTCCAAGATGTGATTTTGCCAAACTTTTTTCGCATACCATTTATCATAGCTAATCCAGTGTCGGGTTTTTAACATCTAGCTCAACATTTTTCAAGCAAAATCAGCATAACAAATACACAGTTCTGTTTCTGGTATAAAACTCTGCATTACTAATACTGGTTATTTACTCAAGAATCTATGCATTTTTTTTAATACATGTATAAGCAAATCTCTGTATAAGAGTACCCAAAGACAAAATTACCAGTAAAGTAGGCAATTCTTGTATGAACACCCCCATATTATTGTTATTAGCTGCATAACAATTCCTACAATTGCGGGTAAAAATTCTGAGCCAATTAAGCTTGATCAATTGTGGCAGTGTTCACCAACACTGTAATTCCCAATTTATGTCAGGCGATAAACGTGAAGGATCTCTCTTCCTTTACTATGGAGTATTAGGACCACGTTACGGAAGGTCATAGTATTGGAAGTAAATGTAGTTGTTTTGTAGGGCTAGATTGTGAGGGGTACAAAGTTAAGGCGAAATCACATGAAGAAAAGATAGTAGATGCTTGGTGTTCAAAGAGACTATTGCTTAAGCTGCAATGAAATAAACTTGAATTAACAAGTTGAAAGAGAATGACAGGAGTTAAATGTGTTGTGAGTAATGGATGTCTCTGTTTTATGTTTAAAGAAACTATTTATACTTGTAGGACCAACCACTGTATGCCTAAAATATTTCCTTGCCATGCTCTGGATGACTATCTAAAAACCTCACATTCCTAGTCCCAAAAAAAAAAAAGTCCTGTCACATTTAAGGTCAGTGTGCTCAGCAGCCCATTTACACTTCTAGCCACATCAGCTTATCGCTTCAATCTCTCATCCAAATGTCTTCGCCTCTCCATGCTCCCAAAAGAGTCAGTTACTTGCCTGACTCCTCAAGCGATCAAAATTGTACTTACATCTATCTCAACCGCAGTAATTTCTCCTCTTATCTAGGGGGATGATGGGCTTGGCCTTTTCAGGCTGGGGTTGGATTTATGTATGGCTACACATCCTAATATGCGTCATGCGGGATTCTTTGCTTTAGTCCATGCGCAGAAGAGATGACTTGATTCGGCGGGCCAAGATCCAACCAGGTAACTGCAACAAATTTGACAAATCCAAAATTGATCTCTCTTTAGGCCCATGCCAGGATCTTGAAGTATTATTAATTGAACGAACGATCTCTATATATTTCTTAGCCTCCACATTTTCACTAGGTAAAGAAAAAGAAAGGCAAATTGAAACAAACAAATTAACCAGATGATCATTAATTACCAAAGGAAAAACAAGCTCCACATTTTTACTAGACAAATGGAAAAGACAAATTGAAAACAACAAGTTAACCAAATAAACATACATACTAAAGGGGCAAAAACATATGTTGAAGAATGGAACCAAGATATCCAGCATAGGAGAAAAAGGAATTGCAGCTTCCAAAAAAAAAAATCAAATATTTTGGTGCTTTTAACTCAAAATTCTCAATTGCATCCAAAGGTGTGGCCTAGGTCCTAGTGGTTAACGAAGTGGGTTGAGAATCATGAGGTTTCATATTCAAAAACTTAGAGGAGGCAAAAATGGCAGGTGATTTCATCTCATATGTCAAGCCTTGGTGGACAAAGTCACCCGGTACCAGTGCTGGTGGAAGGTAGTAGGTACTTCGTGGAATTAGTCAAAGTATGCGCAAGCTGGCCACCAACGGTTAATTCAAAAAACAAAAAAAATTGACATAATTCACTACTGAAGCTGGACAACTGCACTGACTTAAAATCAAGCGTCTTGGAATTGCATTCTTGACTAATTTGTTTTTTTTGTCCTTCAGAAATCCTAGGGCGTGCGTATATAACATATAAGGAGACCATAAAAGAAATTGACTACTAAGTACTAACATGTTATAATTATCCCATTACAAGAAACGAAGGAGATAAATGCAACTGAGCATACAAAGAGACCACAGACGATATTGATTACCAACATATTAGTACATCTCAGAAGAGGAAACAAAGCAGCGAAATGCAACTCAACACATGGTCGCAATAAAACACAATTAAACAACTCCCTAATGTATGTCAAGGGGTTCATGAAAATTTATTACAGAAAACGTGGATACCTTCAATCCAAAGGAAACAGTATTATGTACAAGTACAACACAAATGGACCAAACTTAAATGTTATCTACATAGACAAACAAAGGTATAAACTGTAGCAAAAAAGAGAAAAGCTAGCAGAATTATGAAGCAAATTGATGGCAGATAGACCATAAATATAAAAATAGAAAGCCTGTTAGAAGGTTTACCTAGTTCTTGATTGCAAGACAAGCACTGAACCATGGCTTGTAATTAAGAATGATCCCACTTCGCTCCAAAAGAATTCCTTTGAGAGCAATTCCTCTGTCTGCTTGAATTCTTTATGGGATTCTAAGCCTGATTCATCTGAGAGCTTGGAACTTCTCCAAGATCTACACCAGTTCCTAATCTGGTTAAAAAGGCTAGACTCTTGGCTAGGCTTCTCCGTTGCATCCTCTGCATGCATAGGGGCTTCATCTTTAGTACTGGTGTTATTACCAGGAGCAAAAGAAGGGGGACCCTCCGATTGCTCAGAATGACTTTTTAATTCTACATCCCTTTCTGAAGTTTTTGACTCATTTGAGATATTATCCCTAGGAGCATACTCCTTGTTCCCAAACCACATATTCCAGAACCTTTTTAGAAAGCCCATTTCAGGTGCAGAATTATGCTGCTCTGCAGTTTGCAATTGACCCTCACTTGCTTTAGCGACCACATTCTCAGGTGGGGGCTGCTGAACTTCTGTTGATACCTCCTGTACTCTCTGCGGTCCCAGGAATTTTCTTGGAGACGTCTTCACTTTCTGTTCAGAAGATTGAGGTGACTTCTCATCCTTGCCCTCCATACAACTGTCTGTCTCGCCATTCAAAATAGGAGTGCTAGTAAATTCTGCCTCTCCATTAGTTTCAGGCTCTGCACTTTTGCCTGAATTGTCACTTTGTTCAGGAACTTTAGGGTTGACGCTCCGCACAAGATATTTTCCATCGCTTCCAAACTGGACCTTTAGAATATTTGGCATGGCTAAAAGAAAACGAGAGAACTTCTTATGACCGTAAAAATCTTTGTCTATACTCAAATTGCTTTTCGTTAGTTCTGCACGAAGTTCTGTAATAGAAACTCCTTTAGGGTATGAATTCAAAATATTGCGGATATGCCTCGCTATTGACCTCGGAATGGGCCGACATTTAGAATCTGCAACAGCTTCGGACAATTCCTCTGAGCGAGGATTTGCAGGTTGTTCTGTAACTGCAAAAGGGTCTTCAAGAGCCGCCTTGTAGTGACCATACCAAGAACCATAAGGACCATCTGGCGGCTGATTAAAATGTTTCCCTATAAGGTTTTCCCCCTTCAATAATGCGTTCCATTGCCACATGATACTAGCTGCACTGCAAAGAACACTAGGAGCACTTTCTGGACTGGCTAGCAAAATGTTGTAGTTGCTCATTCTCAGCCTGTGTAATATTCCAGCAAAATCCCTGTCACCTGAAATCAAGAAGAGGTGTGCCGGTGGAGGATTTTGAGAAACCCAATACATCAGATCAACAAGGAGGGACCTGTCAGCACTGTTCTTTCCACCTGAACTCAACATAAAGAAATGATTGGTAAAACTGTAGCGATCAAGGAAATGAAGGTCAAATTACAAGCTACTCATAGGCCTGACAACTGTCTTATTTTACGATATTTTTTAGTTTCCCTTTTGAGGACAACATATGAATTTAAGAATCAAATAAAAAAGTAGTAGTTAAATTACAAGGGGGAAAACGATGTCAAGAAAAAATTTAATACACAAAAACCAGCCTCAGCCACATAAAACCCTCTGGTCCCATAAATCCCAGAATTCTGGAGTTAAACAGATTCATGGAGTTCATAATCAAGGGTCATAATCAGCTGAGGAAAACTTATCCAAGATTTACAATTTGGTCAAACTAGGCCAAGATTACTAGTACAATTATGTCGGATTTTACAACGTAATTGGTCATACAACTTCAGCAAAGACAACCCATTGCAATTGAGTTAAGTATGGAACTTAAGCTCCCAATGCTGTACCATGAATTAAGGGAATCCAAAGCAGGTAGTTTCTTCCAGCTTAGCGACCAAAAATTGAAAAGGTTGAATTCCATGATGCAATTTTCTGGTTTTAACTACTATTCACCTCCAACTGTATAACAGACGAAGAGGAATCTCATAAACATGGAATACAGATTGAGAAGATGTGTTTTCGCTTTCTCCTTGGTCCTATCCGAGCTATGCACAAAATATGTCATTCAAAATTAAACAAAAGCCTATGGAGGAATAGGGATAACCATCTTCAGCTTTCACTAAACATTTTATAAAGAAATTCAGAGACGAGGAGAGAAAAAACTTTTACTTTCCAATAAGCCATAACACCCGATATCAGAAAAAAGGAAACACTTCAAGGCCATAAAGTGTTTCAACACCGCACTTACATTGAACACATAAATTGAAACCCGGTGAAGCCATATTATCACAGACTAAATACTGATATACATCTTAGAAAGATGAAACTGATAAGCATTTGATGTTCTTTCTCAATTAAAGCCGCATTTTTTTTCAAAAATCATGCTTCCCGCAAATAAACAATTACCACTCAAGATTTTTCGTAAGAAAGCCTCCATAAAAGATCAGAAAACCTAAACGACAGACTGAGAATCTCAATCTGTACTGAAGGAAGATATTACAAAGTCAAAAAATAGGATGAGACACTGTCAAGGAAAAATTCTATTATCAGCTTATAGCTATGTCTGCTCAAATTCTGTCAGACTATAATTGATATGTAGTGAAAACATGCATCATCAACCTATATATTAAATAGTATAATGGTAACATGGTCATGCGCAGAGAAAATGCCAACTGCCAAGTAGTATGAAAGCAGCTCAACATTCTTCAGTTACAGTAGTAGTTTCCAGCAGTTCCCTGAAATTTCATGATGGCTTTTATTAATCTCTTTACGATTTCTCCAGGAAATGCTTCCTCGTATGTGTGCCTAAGACCATGTCATTTTTAATTATCCATAATTATGTAGAACAGACCTTACTTGACACATCTGAACTCATGGTACTTGAGCATCGGGCCACTTGGGCAAAGAAAAAGCCTTCTTTATTCAACAAGGCGTTCTTTATAAGTTAATACTGACATTCTTTTATTTTTGTGCAGGGTAATGATTCTACGGTTTGTGCTACCAAATGGACTTTAGACGAGGGGGGTAACATACTTCTCGCACCATAATGCTAGCCTTAAAGAACAGAACTTCTGATTTCATGTATTGAAGTTGCACTATGAACAAGTGGGGTTGGGGAGGGTAGTGTGTACACAGACCTTACCCCTACCCGATAAGGTAGAGAAGTTGTTTCTGGTAGACCCTCAGCTGCACTACGATGGAGTATGTAATTTAATCAATGTTCTACATATTACATCTTAACTGCTCGGTTACAAATGTTATCTAAAAATTATTTTAAAGGAATATATGAACCTTTAACATTTTCCCACCGCATGAGAATAATGCATCAATTCAGAAACAAGGGCATGGCTAAAAATCTATCTAAAACCACATTCAACCAAAAAAAAATCCAAACTTTACATTTCAAGACGCAAAAAATAAACATAAAAATGAAAACTTTACCATTAGGAATATGAGCAAGATTAATCCCAGTAGAAGAAAGAGCTTCTTGATTGACCCTAGAAAGCTGCATTACATCACCAAAAGCAGTAATTTGAATGGGACCCTTTATTCCATTAGCCCTAATAGCAGCAGTAACACACTGTGCAATCTTGAAAACGTTAACACCAGCTGGAGGAGAGCAGTTCTCGAAATCCCACCACACTGATACCTTCACATTACGGCTTTCCTCTTCGTGGCGCCGAGACGGATACGTAGATTGGACTTGGTTTTGAAAATTGGTGCTGAAATGAGCTATTTGAAAGCAGGGTTTTGTTGTAGTAACAGTGTTAGTGAAGAGAGATATTGTAAAAAAATTGGGTCTTGGGAAAAGGGGTTTCATTTTGGAGAATTTTAGGGTTTAGGGTTAGGGTTTTTGTGGTGATGATTGTTCATTTCATGTTGATGATGCCATGGGAGAAAGTGAAAAACCTCTGCAAAAGTCGGTTTATTGAAGTGAAGGGTTTTTGGTAAAGTAGGAGAAATGAGCTAAAACCCTTCCTAAATCCCTACACGTGTTCGTCACGTGATATAAGGAAAACAAAAAAAGAAAAAAGAAAAATCGTCAATCAATTTTTTCTTTCGTAAAAATAAAAATATAAGTAAAGAAAGAGAAAATTATTTTTGTTTAAATGTAAACGCAAAATTACTAATTTATAATCCTTCATGGTAAGATATAAGTTGTTAGGATTCAAATAAATTGAGAAAATCACAAATTATCTAATTGGAGTAGTGAAATCTAGGTATTAGGATGACTTGATAAGCAAGCAATTCGCTTTGTGGGTGCTTTATTATATTTCAGTAAAATGTATGTGAGTTTTTATAAAAAACTTATATTCTTTATATGTGTGAAATATTAGTCATTAATTCGCAAAACACCCAAATAATAGTTAATTTAATTTTTAATTATTTATTTTATTGCTTGGACAAATAGACTATTGGATTCTGCAATAATAATCCCACTTTCCTTTTCACAACAAACTAATCTTACTTTCTATTTTCAAACAAAATTTACTCATAAGAATAAGATCATGAGTAGAGAAGTCATTTTTCTAAAAAAATTATATAGGGGTAATATCCAGAAACATAATTTAGATAAAGACAGTAACTTACATGTTTACAGAAGAGGGATTTTTACCTTTCGGGAAACCCGAAAAACTTTATTGAACTTGAGAATTAAAAACTTGCACTCTGAAGCATACGATTTTCTTTATTTTACAACCTTGATATAAGAACTACTAAGGAATACATAACTTAGATAGTTGGTATAATACATGGTTTTTGGATGTTGGGTGATGAAAGGAAGAAGGGGGTATTGGAGCTTTTCTTGACAGAGATGTTGTATATATGTGTGTGTGTGTGCGCGCGCGCGCGCACGCGTGTGGTGTGACAATGTACTCACACAATTGGCAGAAAATAGCCATGGTTATAGATATTGGCACCAAATAGCCCATAAATGTATATTACAATAATATTATGTATATCACAATTTTATTTTTCTTCTTTATTAAATATAAAAATATATACTAAAATTTTATTTTCCTTCTTTATTATCTAAAATATAAAATGATAAATACAATTATTTAAAATTTATTTTTATCTCTATATCAATGTATATCATAACAAAAATAATTGTATTATTTATATATCACAGTGTATAACACATCAAATAATGTGTATACCAAATATATATTGCAAGTTTATTTTATTCTTAGTGTCTATCAAAATGTATATAAATTTTTTTTGCATATCTAAATGTAAATAGCAGATTTTTTTTCTTTGTCTATTTCAGTTTATAACACATAGTTTCTTATGGATATACACTAATATAATTGCTAGATATATATTGATATACAAAATGAGAATCAGATGTTTTATTTATATATCATCATGTATAACATATTAATAATGTGTATATCGATAAAATATATTAAAATTTTATTTTTATATAAACATTTTAGATTGAAAACTCACGTTCAAGACGACTCCGCACGTGTATCCCCTATTGTATCCCGTGTATATCTCTATGTACATCAGTGATATCTCATGTATATCATGTGTATCTGTGTATGTTCATGAAAATGTGTGTTATATATACGATATACAATCTGATATACACGGGCGTCCATAAACATTTTATGTTATATACACGATCTACAAACTGATATACACAAATGTCCTTAAAAATATGTCTGGATATACATTGATGTACACGATATACAATGTAATATACACATATTGTAGTTGGATTTCTAGGTCTGATTTTTTACCTGAAACCAGTGTCACTTCTAATCTTGATCAAACTCTGTATATAGTTTCTTTTAGGTATTTTTCAACCAATTTCAATCACAGCTACTCGTTCAATCCAACCAAAAAACAGAAGAGAGAAGAAAAACAAAGTTGAAATATATTTTTTCTCTCTTAGTTTTTGCTTCTGATTTTGTTTGATTTGAGATCAACCTTACCTTTTCATCCCACTGATTTTAAATTTGCAAGAATGTTTTCTAAACTATGAGAGCGAAAGAGAAGAGATAGAAGAAGAAATACAAGGAGAGAAAAATGGAGGGAAGCTAAAATAAGCGATAGTTTTTTTTAGAGAGAATATATAAGATAGTAGCTTTTTTAGAATTTGGCTATATAATGCCCATTTTTTGAGACTATCTTTGCCAAACCTAACGTAAGGCTAAAAAATTGCATATACATTGTTATAGGATGCCAATTAAATATAAAAAAATGATAAGGAATTGGGGAATTCATATTGATTGGGACTTACACAAATGTCCCAAATAAGTTTCAACTTACTAACCTCTTGCCATTAGTCATAGACTTACTAAAACTAACCAAGTACATATAAAAATCAAAAAACCAAATAAACAAGGTTCTTTCTCTCAAATAATCACATGCAAAAATCACCTTCCATATATTTAAGCGGATTAGCAATATTAGATGCAAGAAGTAAATGAAATTTTATGGATGAGTTAGCAAATAAGGTGATGAAATACAAAATAATAAAAAAATACAATATTCCAAAAATCTAAGCAAAAAAAGAACTTTTTCAATGGGTATAGTTGAAATTCATTGAAAACATATAGACAAGTCAATATAAAAAATTTGAGGAATATTGGAGGTGATTTAGACTGGTTTTCTATCAAAATTCGTAATTAAATCGAGTTCAAAAAATTCTTCTGCGACACATGTATCAAACATGTATCATGCATGTATCTCACATACAGGTATATGTGGATGGATATACATGTGATACACAATTGCATTTTTTACTTGGACAAATACATCGGCAACCCCTTAAAGTTGTCCTCACTTTTCACTTTGACACTCCATCTTAAGTTCGTTCCATTTGAACACTCCAACCACACATCGAATGTGTCGTTTAGACACAACTTAGTGATGTGACATAGTGCGTGTAATACACATTTCTTCAGAGCGTGAGAGATCAATTTTTCTTTTTAAAATTCTTTTCCCTTTTTTTTTTCCTCCTACTCTTTCACACGTCATTACCGTCCCCTATCTCTCATCGCCTCCACTAGTTTTCATCGTCGGACTTAATGGATTTCCAGCGAGTTCATACCCATCTAACATGTATGTGAAAGTTCAAAACCAGTTTGTTTGATTTCTTGGATGATTGGAAGGAGACCATTAATGTCGACGATGAGCTGCTCGGCGGTTGAATGACAGAAGGTGGATTTTCGGACTATGGTTGTGAGCTGTTTTAGAAGTTCGGTGGCGATTTCACCGGCGAAAAAGTCCGTTACCGCCATGTTTGGGAACTTGGGAGTTGGTGGTTATTTTGATATTTTCACATTTTGTTTTGAATAGCTAGAAGTTGAGTGATTGTTTTAAATAGCTAGAAGTTTGAGTCGCCGGACTTAATGGATTTTCGCCATGATTGTTTTGGCTGAACTTGAGGATTTCCGATTTGAAAATTTTGAGAAGTCTCGTTTCAGATTTGAGGATTTTTATTAGATCTAAACGCATTTCTTGCTTTCTCGTTTCAGATTTGGGGAAGAAACGAAGGTGGTGGAAAGATTTTCGAAAACAAAGTAGGGGAGTCGTCGGGAAGAGGGGCNATATATATATATATATATATATATATATATATATATATATATATATATATATATATATATATATATAGTCTATTTTGGTTAATTTTTCAAAGAGGAGGAGGGAATATGTGCGGCGGAAGAATTAACCTCCCATTAGTAAGATCGTTTTGAAAAAAAAAGGAAATTATGAAGTAAGCAATACTAACACCACATCAGAAGTGTTTGTTAATTAGAAGTCTCCAAATCCAAATTTGCTAGGAATAACTGAATAAGTTTGATTCAGTATTATAATCCTAAATTTTTACAAATTTGAAATCATCTTTGTGATTTGTGAATGAATCTTGTCTAATAGAGGTTAAATCAAATTGAACTTGAAGCAAATGCGATTTACATTTTGATTGCGCCCATAATTTAGCTTCAATTACCACACGTACATGAGCGTACATATCTATACAACTTATGTATATATGTGTACAGTGGCGAACTCAGAATTTTGTGCAAGCGAGTTCAATCTTAAAAGTACATAATTTTAANAACGAAGGGGATGTCGGGGAAGACGACTAAGGGGTGGGTCAGGTTTTTCTTTTTCTTTTTTTAAATTTGTTTAAGTTAAATCCACGTGTCCTAGTCTTATTCGTCACTCTGGCGTGTGAATTACACGCATCATATGTGTTTGACTGTCTACAAATTTTGTGTCTAAATGACACATTCGAGGTGTGGTTGGAGTGTTCAAATGGGACGGACTTAAGATGGAGTGTCAAAGTGAAAAGTGAGGACAACTTTAAGGGGCTGTCGATGTATTTGGCCTTTTTACTTCGAATTTTCAATTCAAACCACCTCAAAACTTCATCAAATCATCTCAAAACTGAGATTCAAGCTCCTTAAGATGTACTCAATCTATTCTAATAACACCTACTCAAAAAAAGCAAAAATTTGACCTTTTTTTTTGCTACAAATAGCTAATTGGCTAATATTGTAATATTTTATGAATTGACAATGAGCTACTTATAAATGAATATAGCTGGTAGCATTGATTTGGGCCTTGTGGCCTGTACCAAAGCACATGTTACTTGGGCCTTAAAGAAGACTGTAATGCGGAGGAAGGAACTTTTACACAAATAGCCAGCCAGATTTAGTATTTATTTTTTTAGCCAATATACATAAATAATACGCTAATTATACATGATTATACATACATATACATATATATATATATATATATATATATATATATATATATATATATATATATATATATATATATATATATATATATATATATATAGTCTATTTTGGTTAATTTTTCAAAGAGGAGGAGGGAATATGTGCGGCGGAAGAATTAACCTCCCATTAGTAAGATCGTTTTGAAAAAAAAAGGAAATTATGAAGTAAGCAATACTAACACCACATCAGAAGTGTTTGTTAATTAGAAGTCTCCAAATCCAAATTTGCTAGGAATAACTGAATAAGTTTGATTCAGTATTATAATCCTAAATTTTTACAAATTTGAAATCATCTTTGTGATTTGTGAATGAATCTTGTCTAATAGAGGTTAAATCAAATTGAACTTGAAGCAAATGCGATTTACATTTTGATTGCGCCCATAATTTAGCTTCAATTACCACACGTACATGAGCGTACATATCTATACAACTTATGTATATATGTGTACAGTGGCGAACTCAGAATTTTGTGCAAGCGAGTTCAATCTTAAAAGTACATAATTTTAATCGTAAAATAGTAGTTGTCAAGTGGGTTCAAATAAAATATTTATACAAAATTTACGCAGCTTTAATCATAATTTATACATATACACAATATTATTTTTTGACGAAGCGGATTCAGCTAAACCCACTTGCCACCATGTGTGTCTGCCACTGTATGTGTATGCGTACCGTATCTAAAAAAATGCTATGAATATCACCACTACGTACTACTATATATAAACTATGTTGTTATGGAACTTTAAAAAACGTTAATTTATAAGATTAGGCAAAAACCATCTAATAAAGATGATACAAATAGCCTTCTTGATTAATGTTTACTTTTCCTAGCCAATATATAGATTATATATACATGGTTATACATATATTACACATGAATTATATATTCGTCGATTATTTTTAGTTTAATTTAAGCGTGTTGGAACTACTATTTAGGTTAACTTTTCAAGAATCCTCCTGAAACTGATAAGTACCATTATTATCTAATAAGGGTCAAATTATTAAAGCTGGTCAAGGAAATATATAAAAGAAGATATTAGTTCTCGTTTGTTACATGACTATGTTTCGTTTCACTTTTCCTGTTGATACATAATTTAACCCAAATTATCAAACGTGGAGATAGCTGTAGCTATATCACTAATAAGGTACGGAGTACTTTATATTCAGAGTATTAGTCAAAGATCGATCAGTTACGTAATTGTTTATATATGACAGAGGATAGTCTGTCACTATAGTTATATTAAGAAATTTGTTTCAAACATATATATATATATAGAACATGTGCCAAAAATTTGATTAGCTTAAATAAAAGAAGAATATGAAAGGTATATATGTACGAGAAGGTTTAATGATTGGGAGCTATGAACCGGCCAAGTATATAAATAATGTTTTTTTGGACACATTAGGTGAGCAAATGGAACATTATTAAAAAAGCATATCAAACCCTTAGTTAAACCTTATAATGATTTTCAAACTTTTTTCACGTTTTAAATACATTTTTTCATTGCTAATATGAGGCAACTTAAGCAAAAGCAAGAAATTTTAAGGGATTGATCGTGATGACTCAATCACAACAAAGTATCGCATCCTTATTTAAGGTTTTCCGTTTCACTTACATCCTTTTGCGACCAAACTTCAAAAGTCACATTAATATGTAAAAGAGAAGTACGTACGTTGAACTTTTTTCCCTGTATGTTATAATTTTACTTGAAATTATTTTGTTCTTTTCTAGAAATAGTACTAGGTAAGAAAGAGAAGCTAGAAAATAATAAAATATTCATAATATATAATTGATCAATTGTGTTACTGTTCCACAACGTTTGAAGAAATTAGTTACGTTTTTTTGGAGAGTTTTAGATGATCATCATCTCATGAGTCATTTTTGAGGTTGAGTTGAGTATTATGTTAACTTTTTAATATGGTATTAGATCCCGATGCATACTGGGGTGAAGTTACTATATTAGCTATAAATTCGACGAAATCAGTAATTTTTGTCTAGATTCTATATATTTTTGTATGAAAAATTTATTAGATATATATAAAATATTTACTTACGAGTCATGGGTTTAATAACAAATTCAAAACCTATAAATTTTAACACATCAATATTGATTTAGTGTTACACCTCAAGCTATGTTATTAAATGTACATGTGTGGTTTATTGGCTGAAGGGGTATTAGAATCTGGCTAAAGGGATCTACAATTTATGAGTATCAAATTCTTGTTAAGACTATTTCCTAATTTTTGTTTCTCCATTTCGTTTGGCTTATATCACTTAAATTAAGAGCCTCGACTTAGAATATCTAAAACTTCTTCTATTTTTTTTGGAAATTAAAAAGTATATTGTAATGAAGGGGAGTTTTAATTTAGAGTAATAGTAAAATTATTTTATATGATCTATATGTCACGCGAGCTGTATAATTGGTCATTGATGCTTAAGTCAAGTTACACTGTCTATATCATATTCTCTTAGATTGCGTTCTTTGCCCAAACCCTACATAAATATTGAATTCTTTGTGCACGTAGCTTCCCTCGAAAAGTAGTATATTTTAATATTTGTATATTTTATATTAACAATCAATGATGGCTGACAAATATTACTCTAGCTGATAGTAAAGAAAACAATAAAAGTTGAGAGAATGTCGCTGTTATCTGTAATGGGGAGCACTAATGGAAGATCAACAGACTTTTATCTTTCATTTTGCGAGGAAGCAGATAGTGGTCGGTTCCTATTATTAAATTATATCAAGATAAATTGGAACTGAAAGAAACTCTACGAGAAAAAAACATGTGATCGATCTGCTTCTTTAAAAAAGCTCTGATTGATAAATATTTATATATTCACGTGAAATTGATCATTAGGTTTCTCCATTATTATTCTTTTGTTTATTTCCAGTTTGGGAAATTACGAGATTTTGAAAATAAGTGGACACAAGCAGGACCACGCCCCCATAGGAATTTCATTTTCGACAAATCATTTGAAAATTGCAGCTTTTATTTACCTGAAAGAATTCCCCGCAATTTGAATATAATAAGATTGTAAGAATTAAGAAATGAAAGCTTTTACCAATGGAGAATTAAGGTTGCTTAAAAAATGTAGTATCATTTCTAGATCCGTTGTCTGTCGAGAAAAGATAAAAATTAAAAAGGAATTTCCATCTTCATGCAAGTATAAAAACAATGATACATTTTGCGATGACTATAAACCATAATAAAGCTTAATGCACGACTAAAGTTGCTTTAGTGACATCGTGAGCTCAAAGGAAAGTTTTTATTGGATGTGCTGTTAGAATATTGCAGAAGATTAAAAGAAACTTTGAGGAGTGAAAGATCACTATCTTTCAAGAGATGTTGTTCCTATATTCTTTAAGGGATTACAAGTAATTCTCCGTTAGGATACAACAAAGTTAGAATTACACTTGCAAATTCAATATCACTGCTCCTGGGGTCTCCTTGTATTTATAGAACTCAAGAGAAGACTTTTCTAAAAAGTCACACTTCTATACGAACAGTTATGTTTGTCTATTTAAATTCAAATTTAAATAATCAGAAATTGTTCCAAAAAATAAAAACTTTATTTAAAGGTCCGACCCGACCCGACCCGCGCCCAAGCCCCAAGCCTCAAGTCTAAGTCCAAGTCATATATATATATATATATATATATATATATAAAATAATAATAAGAATAATAATAATAATAATAATAATAATAATAATAATAATAATAATAATAATAATAATGCTAAAGATCAATATGTATATAATTTTGACAGGCCTCTTCATTAGGTGAAAAATTTCCATACAATCAAGGTAAATAAAAATGTAGTTATATTTTGAAAATCTAGAGATCTGGATGGCCGTGCGGATTACCGCCAGCTCTGCAGATCTTGGGACAACATGTGGTATCAGAGCCCTGAGTTATTTATGGAAACATGAAACAAAGTATATAGTATACAGCATAGACATGAAATTCTAAAATTCTTTATGGATTTTGGAGAAACTAGTATAAAAAGTACTAGATTGGAAGAGGTAGATACACCTCAAAACCTTGATTTATTAAATAAATGGACTATTCCTAAAGTTGATACAAAAACTATTTATGACTATGGATGGTTTGATAAACTTTCTTCAAAACAGTNATGGATTTTGGAGGAACTAGTATAAAAAGTACTAGATTGGAAGAGGTAGATACACCTCAAAACCTTGATTTATTAAATAAATGGACTATTCCTAAAGTTGATACAAAAACTATTTATGACTATGGATGGTTTGATAAACTTTCTTCAAAACAGTTGATAAAAACAACTGAACAATCTTTGGCTCTAAATTCAGAAGAGCAAACTATTCATTTATTAAATAAACAGGATATTAATTTTTATAAACCAAAATTTAATTATATTCATATTGGTATGGTTCAAATTGCTTTTAAACCTTTAACTCTTAAAGGGTTACCAGAAACCTTTTTAGCAGCTTTAAGAGATGCTAGAAATTTGAATTTTAGACAATCTTTGATGGGTTCAATTGAATCTACTGTGGTATATGGTCCAGTTTATTTATATACACAACCTAATTTGCAATTGTCCCTATCTGATGTTAATATTCTTGATGCGTTAACATTAA
>ML386467.1:13706-44672 GCA_005239525.1 Nicotiana knightiana | reverse complement strand
AAATCTATTGTATCAAGGAGGAAAAACTTCAGCACATTCTGTGCTGAAGTATTAGAAAATGAAATAAAAAACTTCAGCATCTTGTGCTGATGTTTTTGCTGAAGTTTTTCATGACAAATCTATTCTATCAAGGAGGAAAAACTTCAGCACATCCTGTGCTGAAGTATGAGAAAATGAACTAAAAAACTTCAGCATCTTGTGCTGATGTTTTTCATGACAAATCTATTGTATCAAGGAGGAAAAACTTCAGCAAAGTTTTTGAAAAAACTCATCTTTAGCATATTATTAGTGCTGAAGTTAGCCAAAAAAACAAATTGTTTAGCAAAAAATTCAGCAAAACTTTAGCAAAAAATCTCAGGTATCATGAACATCAGTCAGATTCGAAAACTTACAATTTGAGTTTTTCTTTGGGAGAGGTGATCTGAGAAGAGACGGAGGATCGGTGAAGTGTTTTGTGAGAAGAGACGTACGTGATTCAAATATGAGAAGAGACGGAGCTGCGTGATTTTTATATGTTATGTCAGGGGTAGAATGGTCATATTAGTGCGGAATTTTTGTCAGCTGGCTACCAAATCAATAATTTTTAAAAATAGGGTATAGGTTAAAAGGTGGCTGCTATGTAGGGCATGACTGCAAATCGCCCTATTATTAGACAATCTATTAGAACTTCGAAGTTAACTAACAATGAGGCCGAGTATGAGGCCATGATTTCTGGTCTCGAGTTGGCTAAAAGCTTGGGAGCAGAAGTCATCGAGGCCAAATGTGATTCCCTCCTCGTGGTAAACCAAGTCAACAGAACTTTCGAAATCCGAGAAGACCGAATGCAAAGATACTTGGATAAGCTACAGGTAACTTTACATGGGTTTAAATAGTGGACCTTACAACATGTACCTCGAGAACAGAACAATGAGACCAACGCCCTTGCAAACTTAGGGTCATCGGTCGAAGAAGACGAACTTAACTCGGGGACTGTCGTACAACTCTCAAGATCAGTGATCGAAGAAGGCCACTTCGAAATAAACTCGACAAGTCTGACCTGGGATTGGAGAAACAAGTACATAGAACACCTAAAGAACGGGAAGCTCCCATCATATCCAAAGGAGTCGAGAGCTTTACGGATAAAGGCAGCATAGTTCACTTTGTCCGAGGATGGAACGCTGTTTAGGAGGATGTTTGATGGACCGTTGGCAATATGTTTGGGACCGGGAGATACCGACTACGTCCTACGGAAGATTCACGAAGGCACTTGTGGAAACCATTCTGGTGCCGAATCATTGGTTCACAAAGTTATCAGAGCAGGGTACTTCTTGGTCGATATGGAAAAGGATACAAGAAAGTTTGTTTGAAAGTGCAACAAATGTCAAAGGTATGCACCAATGATTCACCAGCCCGGTGAACAGTTCACTCGGTTTTATCCCCCTGGCCGTTCATGAAATGGGGAATGGAAATCGTCGACCCTCTCCCCTCGGCCCCAGGTAAAACTCAGTTTATTTTATTTATGACTGACTATTTTTCTAAGTGGGTTGAAGCACAGGCTTTCGATAAAGTCAAAGAAAAGGAAGCCATAGACTTCATTTAGGACCACATTATATGTCGATTCAAGATGCCTGTCGAGATTGTGTGTGATAATGGAAAGCAATTCATCGACATCAAAGTGACTAAATTACTCGAGGATCACAAGATCAAAAGAATTTTATCGACATCTTATCATCCCAGTGGGAACAGACAAGCCGAATCGACCAACAAAACCATTATCCAAAATCTTAAGAAGAGACTGACCGACGCCAAAGGAAAGTGGAGAGAGATACGACACGGGATTCTTTGGGCATACCGCACAACATCGAAGTCTAGTACGGGGCAACACCGTTATCTTTTGTCTATGGTTCCGAAGATCTTATCCCGATCAAGGTCGGGGAACCTAGCCTCAGGTTCCAATATGCATCAGAAGAATCGAATCACGAGGCTATGAATACGAGCCTAGAATTGTTGGACGAAAGACGAGAAGCTGCCCTCGTTCGATTGGCCGCACAAAAATAGCGTATCGAAAGGTAGTACAATCTAAGAGACAATCTACGATATTTTAAAATCGGGGACTTGGTGCTAAGAAAAGTCACCCTCAACACTCGAAAGCCGAATGAAGGAAAACTGGGTCCAAATTGGGAGGGACAATATCAGGTCCTCGACATCATTGGTAAGGGATCCTACAAGCTCGACACGATGAACGACAAACAATTACCGAACAATTGGAACGTATCACTCCTAAAACAATATTACTGCTAAGGTACGACCCTTCCATTTTTATTTATATTTCAAACTAACCATTGCAGGTGTTCGATAAAGAACGACAATGGATTCTTCAACACGAAGTATTGATCGTGCTAACTTAGAATAATTCAACAGTACCCGAGGCTTCTTTACAATCGACCTCGAATACTGGGGGGGAATTACCCTCGAATGTCAAATTTGTTGCAAGGAGATTATTTCGTGACAACAGGGTCTCGATAGGTAAATTTTGTATGGGTCAAACGGTCGAATGACCGTGCCCATATAGGTTGCTCGAGACCTGACATCAAACATGTACGCATGTATAACCATCTATTAAGAGAAGTATTTTTCCTTGCCGAAATCTCATGCTTTAGAAAAATTTTCTACTTTACAATCATACTCTTGATCTATTGTACAAACAGGTTTAAGGGACGATCATAACTGAAATTCGAACAACTAACCCCACACTCAAGGACTGCCGTCTGAAAAATAAATGAGATCGAATTATTAATACTTCGATATCATAAGACCTTGGCTTAAAGGCAACCCTCGATTTTTATAGTCCACGACCACCATACTCAGGGACTAACACTTCGGGCAAGCTCGAAGTGAAACGGGAAAATAAGCCCAAGAGGCAAGTCTCAAATAAAAAAGGCTACGGCCGAATTAACACAGTTCGGAGACGTCCGAATTTCGTAATAAAACATGCCTTCGAATATTTTCATAAACCAGTTAAAAGGGATACCCTCGGCAAAATTATAAAGGGTTTCGATGATATCAAGCCTTAAAAACTCTAGTGAGTACAAAATTGTTCAAACTCTCGAACAATCCCTTATTTCATGCTAAGGCATTACAAATTTTACAAATACAAATGATAAAAACTTTTTAAGCCGAAAAGGGGGAAAAGCCATAAACATTCTTCATACAAAGGCCATATCAACCTAATACAAAAGCCTAAGGGCTATTTTTTGCTTTGAGTTCGAGAGATCGATAAAACCTAAGAGTTACCTTACTTCGAGTCCGAGCAAGCACTCACTCGATCACGAAACTATACTAGTTTGGTTTCGGTCGAATTGCCTAAACCTCGAACCTATGAATAACAATTTCATAAGGCATAAATGAAGCACAAATTTCATAAGGCAGAAATGAAGTGAAATTTCACAAGACAAGACAAAAAGGGAAAAAGATCTTTATATATATCAAAATTTATATACAAGGGCAACTTGGCCTGGTCGGAATTATATACAAAAAATCCCAAAAAGATCCTAAGTATTTAATCTTCTCCAGGAGTAACATCTTCACTCTCGGGGTCTTCTTTACTCTCCGACCCACTCATGCTCCCGGAATCATCGCCAACAGGAGAAGCCAATGCTTTGGCTTCGGCTTTAAGCTCTTTTGCATTTTCGATCTCGGCATTGAGATCGAAGCCACGAGCGTGAATCTTCTCGAGAGTCTCCCTTCGAGACTGGCACTTGGCATGCTCGGCAACCCAATATGCTCCAACTTGAGCAACATCGGCAACTTCCTTTGCTCGAGCTTGAGTGGCTTTGGCGTCAGAGAGGTAGACGACCACAATATCCTCAGCATCGGCCTTGTCCGTCTCATCCTCAAATTTTGCCGCTTCAAGTTCTGTGGCTAGCTTCTCTCGATTGGAGGTTGCTGAACCCAACCGAGTCTGGAACTCCTCGATTTTCTTAGCTTGCACCAAGTTCTTCTCTCTCATGCTTTGGAGTTGGTTTTTATCCGAGGATAGCTGAGCTCGAGCAGCCTCCTTTTCTGAGGCAAGACGGTCCATGTTTTGCCTCCATGCTATGGTCTCCGCCTTCACCCATCCACTTCTTCACAAAGTTTCCCGATTATCTCGAGCTTCTTCTGGACTTGTGGGATCGAACTATTATCATTCACCCCCGAACCGATGTCATAAACTTCTAAGATTCTTATTACCTGCTCGTCCAGGTCGCTTTGTTCTTTCTGAGCCGCAGCTAGCTCAGCTCGAAGGCCCTTTTCTTCCTTTTTTTTTGCTCACTGAGAAGCTTGAGGGCGTTTTCTCCTCAGTGAGCCCTTGAATTTCGAACTCATACTGACTCATTTTCCCTCGAGACCTAAAGAAAGCTTCATGGTAAAGCACCGAGGCCTACACAAATAGAAGAAACGAATTAGGCAAGAAGAGAAAAACACAAGTATGGAAACTGATATTGACAAAGGGAGTTGGGGCTTACCCGATTCAAAGCCTATTGGGACTTATTGAAGAGACACGGTGCTCCCACCTCGTCCATCAGAACTTTGTCTTCCTCCGTGACCAGACTCCAACGGTAACTAGCCACCCCTACAGGGGCGGCAAGAACTCGTGCATCCTCCGGGATCGAGATGACGATTGTTCATTTGCACCCGGGATTGACACTAGGGGCCGGAAACTGGCTGGTCAATCTGAAACTCGAGGAAGTTTTGCTCAAGATCTTCCTCGGTACCTCTAAGTCGCTCAGGCCAGCAGTATCATCGACCCCAACGAAATAACCACGGAAAAGGTCCTCCTCTCCGTGGAATCCTTCTACATGGGAAGCCTTCATGGCCCGAGCCTCCCGAATCATTTCCTCGGAGAATAAAGGAAACAACAGGGAGTCTACGATCTATTGACCCAAGTGGATCGTTTGGGACATTCTCTCTGTCTCGAGGAATCTCGAGCCCGGCCGTCACAGCAGCATCCACCGCCTCCTCGGAGGCATTCTCACCTCGAGGTGAGGAACCTTCGGCCTTAGCCGGCTCGGGGACTTCGGCCAAGTCTCCTCCTGAGGCCCCATCAGGTCGGGGCAGAATGTTTTCGAATCCTACCGACTCAGTGCCTTTTGAGCCTCGGTATTTTTCCTTACTCGGACCACCGGCCCGGAATAATCTTCTTTTTCTTATTCTTCTTCTTCCTCCACCTCCCTTAGGAGTTGAACTGAATCCACAGACATGGGGATGATATTCTTCTTAGGCTTACAAACCTCTCTCTTCTTAGGCTCTAGTCCCTCAGAGGTCGAGGTCCTTTTCCTCTTGCTCTCATTTGCCGTCTTCAGGACAGGAAGTGAGGGTTCTTCATCATCAGACGGGGGCCTCATGGTTGCATCTTTCCCAAGGCGTGCAAAAAATGAAATCGAGTAAGGTCGAAAAAGCATTTTGATAAAATTCTTAAAGACAGGAACATGGCTTACCATGATTCTTGGCCTCCCATTGGCCCTTCGATAAATCGCACCATGCACGCTCGACATACGTAGATGTCGAGACCAGGATCCTAACCCAGCTCTCGAGATGAGGAATTGCACCCGACATCCATGCGAAAGCTACACCGGGAAAAACACCGGTAAGAGAAGGTGAAGAAGTAAAATTAATAAGCAGAAATTAAAAGCGGAGTCATACTTATGTTTCATGTTCCATTTCTCGGTAAATGGCATGCTTTGGGCCGGAATTAGGTCGGTGGGCCTCACCCGGACGAATTGGCCCATCCAATCCTAGTCTTTGTCTTCGTCAATACTCGAGATGAGTGTCTTGGTGGCCCAGCGCTGAAGCTTTATTAGCCCACCTAGGTAAAGTCAAGGGCTATACAGTCTTATAAGGTGATCGAGGGTGAAAGAGAGCTCGTCAATTTTGCTCACAAAAAACGGAGCAATATTACAATCCTCCAGAAAGATAGGTGGATTTGGTCGAGGGTCACTTGATATTTTCTGAAGAAGTCAATGATGATTGGATCGAGGGGACCCAGCGTGAAAGCGTAAGTGTAAACACTCAAGAACCCTTCCACGTGGGTGGTGATAGCTTCTTCAGGGGCTGGTATCACAACCTCTTTATTTTCCCAATCACAGTCCTTCTTCACTTGTTTGAGGAAACTCTTGGATATCGAGCATATGTATCTCGATACCGGCTCGCATCGACCGGGGATTGATGAGGTTTTCTCGATCTTAAAATTAGAACTGATGACGCACCCCCCGGGAACACACTCCTTAGGGCATGGCTCCGCCATTGTTTTCTCGCCGGCCGGCCGAGATGAGGAAGCAACTTCTTTTTGTGGCACAGTCTTTGACGTTTTCGCCATCTGTTTTTTAGGGCAAAGAAGAATGGAGATGGTAATATTTGGTCTTTTAGAAGGGATCAACAATGGAACTCAAAGACTCGAAGATGAAAAACTTGAGGAATGCAAAGAACTTTGAAGATTAAAATAGAAAATATTGAAAGTAAAGTTTGAAAGATTGGAAAAGGGGCCTATTTATGGGTTTCACAGCGACAGTTCAAAGACTGGTAGTGACCGGCCATCAACTGATGCACATTAAATCCTGGGGAATTGTACCGACAGGACGTTTTGGTCATCTCTGTCGCTTTCATCACGGTGCTGATATCATGACAAATCGGGGTAAAGATCGGAGGCTCAATTCGTTTCTTGTCATTACACTCCAAAAAATGGGGGAACTATCTGTATACGATCGAAATCGGGCTCACCCGATTCTGTTAATTAACCGAGACCAGGATGGTGGGCCGAGGATCGACCTCGTGTTATATCAGACCAAGATATGAAGGTCCGTTACCAAGCTCGGGATTTTAAGTACCGATCGAGATCGAGACCAGTAAAGATCGAGAACAAACGAGATAGACCTCGAACGAGACCGAAGATAGCCTATTAACAGAATGCCGAGATATCCGTGACCGGTCGAGGATCGTGCCAGAAATCTTGGCACGAATCAAATCAATAACGGTTATTTAGCCAATCATGAGATTTCCTTCTGTATTTAGAATTGTATCATAAGTTGAATTCCTCTACTATATAAAGGGGGATTCTAATTATTTGTAACCATCCAACTCTTGCATAACAAAGCAACACAATACTCTTTTCTCTCTTAAACTCTCTTGCTCTTTGGTTCAGTTCATATTTCTTAAATATATTCTCAGCCGATTCGAGGGCGATCTATCTCGAGGGCCAAATTGCATTTTTATACTGGTTTGCTTTATTTTTCAGTCAATTATTAACATTAATTATCGTATTCATTGATTTGTGCTACGTGAAATCACATATTCTTAAAATCATTTATAAATTTAATTGTTATTCGATTCTAAGGGTAAACAAGTTGATTTTTCGCATCACGAAAATTTATCGCAAACCTAAGTTAACAGTAGTTTGACTTAACAAGCTACTTAATTCATTTGGGCTAAGAAGCACGAACACAGCCTACCACAGCTTAGGCACAAGTAAAATTGGAGCCCAATCCTACATAGCCGATACCCGCACAAGACTGAAGAGAAAATGACAATGTATAGCCGCTGTAAAAATAATAGTTGAAAAAATATATAAATTTTTTTTGTATTTTTTGTATATATACATTTTGTATGTTATATATAAAAATTTTATAAATTTTTGCACTTTTTCGACTATCAAATATAAATAATTTTTACCGCGGATTAAAAATGATAATACCCCTAATATCAATAGCTAGCAATTTCTTCATATATAGTCCAAACCCACACAAGACTGAGTGGTTTGTTTCCTTAGAATTGCCACTTACAGACAAACAGATGAAGATATTGTAAAATCGAACTACAATTGAGCTCATCTATATAATCAAGACCTACTAAAAATACGTTAATATTCCTATAATTAAAAATTTACTTAGAAAACAAATATCATACATTTATTACAATCACCGAATACAAGTAAGTATTTTATAAATTCACGTATTTTTGATTCGACTGCCCTATATATATACTTGTTTAGGACAAATAAGGGAGACAATAGATATAAATTAAAAAGAAGAATTAACCCAAATAGCCGTCCATTCAACTACTTAAATTAAAAATAGTCGGTGAAGGTATAATATATGTATTATATGTATATAATTGTATATAATCGATGTATAAACGACGTATATGGCTAGAAAAAGTAAACAATGAATATGAACGGCTATTTGTATAACGATTCCAATTAAAAAATCAAAATTCTCACTCTTATCCAAAGGGACGAATTTAGGCCCAAAATATGATACACGTAAACCCATGGTATTTTTGCACAATTAGGCATTATATATATATATATATATATATATATATATATAAAATTGACCTACTATTATTTGTTGCCCTCTATTTCGAAAAAAATTGAATGGTACACCCGTTGGTTGAATTTTGAACTATTTACCCATAGGAAAAGGATCAATTCCAATTAAATACTTTCTTTTTTTCATTTCTTTAGTGGTACGTCCATATTCTAGAAATTCTATATCTCACCGCTTAATCATTTTGGGTTTGCTCGGAGAAGATAAGATTGCCTATTGTCTATTTGACTTAAAACCTTCACTAAAGCTCTATTAGATGTTTTAGGTAATGAGGTTGACTAATGCAAGTCATGACTTAGTTTTCATTGTAAAGATATCTCCATTTATTCATTTCTTATTATTACTATTGCTTTCTCCACCTTTTGCCACATAAGAAATGTACTTTTGGACTACTAAGCAAATCGAAAAAGCAATTATCTGCCTTTAAAGCAGCATCCTTCAATCATCTCTAAACAACTCACTTGCTTTAATTATTGGATTTATAATATTAAAAAGTGCTCCACACCTGATAATGACTTACGGGCAACAGACACTCATCCTTAGCAATTATTGCTATGAATTATTCATTAAATTATCAAATAATATACTCCTTCCGATCTACAATAAGTTACTCTTTAATTATTTTTACACAAATTAAAAAATTTACTTTTTAATATATATATAAGAGGAAATTGAAAAGATGATGTGGCATATCTCATAGTGTAGGAATCCTATTTTTTTAAGCAAATATACCACTAGGCAAGTTGCCTAGTGGCTAATATATAAATAAAATCCCAAAATGGGTCCAAAACTTACAAGATGTTCAAACCAAAATAGAAGTTGCATGAAGCTACTAGCTACTAAAAAGATAGAAAAGCTAAAATCTAATGAACTAGCTATTACAACATAATAAGCTGAGTGCTTCCTTCTCCTGTCAGTGTATATGAATCCAATTGCCAGTGGAAAATACCAAGCAACACCTATCAAGCTCTCACCGGGCGCCAGGGTATACTGTCCATAGGCTAAAATGAATTCCAAACATATCCACCACAGAGTTGAAGCCAGCATAGTATTCCAAGTGTAGCTACTATATGAACTCCATATGCAGTGAACTGAGTTTGTCCAAGTATTAATCATGTGCTCGCTCATCAAACTTAACATGTAGAAGAGCCTGGCTTTAGGCAGACTTTGCAAGGCAAAATCCAGGCTTGACTTGGCTTTAGGCAAGCTTTGCAAGGCTAAAGCCAGACTTGAGCTGGCTTTAGGCAGGCTTTGCAAGGCAAAAGCCAAGCTTGAGCTGGCTTTACACAGTCTTTGCAAGGCAAAAGCCAGGCGTGAGCTCGCTTTAGGCAGGCTTTGCAAGGCAAAAGCCAGTCGTGAGCTGGCTTTAGGCAGGATTTCCAAGGCAAAAGCCAGGCATGAGCTGGCTTTAAGCAGGCTTTGCAAGGCAAAAGCCAGGCTTCGTAACTGTGCCTTTTTTTGGCCTTGTAAGCTCAGAGCTTTCCATTGCTAGAACCTTTAGTGTAGACAACATTCAAAACATTGCTAAACCATCCTCAGATTGAGCATGGAAGCATGCTAATACCACTGAGAAATGATTCACCAATCTACAAAAATACTACATGACAGGTTCAGCATTTTTCTTAGTATTTGACCATATCAGAAGTATGATAAATTTTACCATCCAACACCCGCTTATCGCATTATTCCTGTACACTATCAAAGCACCCCCAGAATGAGCATGTGACCATGCTAATATCACTGGAAAGTACCTTAATAACATACACAATGAGACAAAGAAACATGTAGGTTTGTGCAGAGTCCAATCATGTGAAGCCATCAATCTGGGGTTCTTCTCTTTGCTATCCTAACCATAAGGTTAGGTGTTTGAGATTTGTCTAGATTGATCAACCTCCTCCCTGCACTAGGCAGTTCAAAGAACGAATGAAACTCAGATGTACCTGCAATAGAAAACATAATGTTAGCTATAAAATCCGCCACTGAGTTGCCTTCTCTGAACACATGTTGAAAGATCACATTGAAGTTGCCATTCATCTCTATAATTTTCTTCACATCATTTGAAATTACCCAAGGAGGATCCCATTCCCCTTCCGCCACTTTCTTCATCACCAATGAATCAGTCTCCAATATGAGAGGGTGAAGATCATGCTCCACACAGTATTCCAAACCTTGAAGAATAGCCTTAGCTTCAACCACCACATTAGTTGTCACCCCCAGGTCTACTTCCCTAGTATACACCACATCACCTTCATCATCGCTCACATAAAAGCCTAAGGATCTAGGACCAGAATTTCCTTTTGAGGCTCCATCAGTATTGCATTTGTACCAACCTTGAAAAGGAAGCTGCCATGTTACTCTTGTAGTGATCAATATAGGTTTATATCCTTCAAAATATTGAATTATGTCTGGCCATAATAATGGAATATTTGGCATCCAAGCATATCTCACCCTTGCCAATTGATGCAATGTCCTATTGATCTCATGAATCACCCTATTTGTGGACACTGAACCCTCATATTTACCTATATTTCTTCTCTTTCAAAGTTCCCAAGTGATGATAGCTCATACTGCTTGAAATAATGGCTTTAACTTTGGACAACATTGAGCATACCACCAATGCCTTATAACCTGCTTTAATTGAATCAATGGCACAGTAATTCCAGCAGCCCCCATGAACAAGTTCCATACCTTAGATGCAGTAGGACTTGTGACAGATATATGCTCAATAGATTCCTCTTGGGGCTGCTGACAACACCAACACCTAGACATCACCATTTGCCCCTGCCTCCTCCACATGTTATCAGTGGCTATTTTCTGCCTCCACAATCTCCACAATCTCCACAAGAAGAAGGATATCTTGAATGGTAAGCCTTTAATCCACATTAACTTTAATTCCTGATTAGGGTCAGCCCTATGCCTTAATATTTTCCAAGCACTGTTAACAGTGAACTTGCCTGAAGGAGTTGGCATCCAGTATGACCTGTCCCAGTATCCCTCACTGCCTTCATAATACACATTTGGCCTTATATGTTCTGCAATTTCCTCATTGAAAGTTTGATCTAGAAGCTGATCATCCCATGTGTAACGACCCGGTCGGTCATTCCAAGAGTTTAGCCCGTTTCCTCTATTTCTGCTTCATTGCTTGTGTGGTTCATCTCTTTTGGGTTGTGTTGGGTTGGTTGGCTCGGGCTTAGAGTGATTTTGGAGAGAAAGGATACACTTAGTCTCTTAGCTTGGTTCAATAGTTGGAAAAGTCAACCGGAAGTTGACTTATATGTATATGATCTCGGAATGGAGTTTTTATGGTTCAGATGGCTTTGTTAGGTGATTTTGGGACATAGGAGTGTATTCAGAATGTTATTTGGAGGTTCGTAATAGAATTAAGCTTGAATTGGCGAAATACGAGTTTTGGCGATTTTCGGCCGGTACTGGAAAATTAGCTATCGAGGCCGGAATGGAATTTCAAAAGTCGGAACAGGTCCATAGTGTCATTTGGGATGTGTGTGAAAAATTTCAGGTCAATCGGATAAGGTTTGGTCAGATTCGGCCTCGTTGGCGAAATTCGGAAGTTCAGAAATCCTTAGGCTTGAATTTCGAGTAAATTGGGTGATTGGATGTTGGTTTGAGTGTTCCAAGGGTTTGAATTAGTTTGTGTGTTGATATATAACGTGTTGTTATATTTGGTTGAGGCCTCGAGGGCCTCGGGCGTGTTTCGGATGGTTAACGAATTGGATTTGGGAAGATTGAACTGCTGAAAATGGGCTGGTGCAATTCTTCTGGTGTGGCCGCACCTGCGATTGGGGAGCCGCAGATGCGACGATCGCAGGTGCAGTTATGGATCGCAGATGCGGAAGATGAGTCCTGGGCAATTGAGCACAAGTGCGGAAGAGAGGCTTCGCACCTGCGAGCCCGCAGGTGCGAAGGGGCAACCACAAATGCGAAGTAGGCATGACTGAGTTCCGCAGATGCGCACCTAGGACCGCAGGTGCGAGTCCGCAGGTGAGAGTAAGTGTCCGCAGGTGCAGAATCCCACGTAACCTATATAAGTTGCACTTCACGAATTTTCTCGTACTTCACCATTTTTGAAGACGGGTTTTGGAGCTTTTTGAGGGATTTCGAAGAGGGATTCAAGGGAAACACATTGAGGTAACGTTTTTGAACCTAATACTCGATTCTATGTTGGCATTTGACTGATTAATCATAAAATTAGTGGGGTTTAATGGTGTAATTTGAGGGATTAGGGCTTGAAGTTCTAAACTTTGAATTAGAGATTTGAGGGGCCAATTGTTGTCGGATTTTGGTGTATTTGGCATGTACGAACTCGTGAGAGTGTAAGGATTCCAATTTTATAATTTTTATCGAATTTTGAGATGTGGTCCGGGGGGGGGGGGATTCGGGTTTTGCCAATTTCGTGATTTTTGGTTGAATTTGATAATTTGCGAGTGGGCTTCGTTCCTTAGCATATATTAATGATGTAAATATGATTTTTGGTAGATTTGGAGCAATCGGAGGCCGAATTTTGAGGCGAAGGCATTGAGGGCTAGGATTTTAGCCGGTTTTGAGGTAAGTAACGTTTCCAAACTTGGTTCTGAGGGTCCGAAACCCCGAACTATATGCAATATGATTATAATTAAGGTGACGCACATGCCAAGTGACGGGTGTGCGGGCGTGCACACGAGTGATTTGTGGTCTGACTCATCCCATGGCCCTATCTAGTAGCTATTCTGGATTGATATCCACACTTTTATTGATGTGGTTAATGTGAACATGCTAGAAATCATGCTAAGTCAAATGCTAGGGCTTCACGCTGAACATGCTGAGACCCGAGTGGTCGTATATTGCTGTCTCCTTATGTGTTTATTTGATTTTGTATACTCAGTCCTGTCATAGCATATCATTTCATGCCTCAGTCTCGGTAATTGTTGATTTTATATATATTTATCATTATTTCGGGCTAGTTCATGCATTTGTGAGCTCATGTGAGCGAGACTGGAGAGTAATGACTAAGTGAGGCCGAGAGCCTGTTATTGAGACAGTTATGAGATCGGACTGCACACCGCAACGATACTCTGATCATGCCTTCGTTGGCTTGATATAGCGCTTGGGCCAATAGGAGCCCCTCAGGAGTCTTTACACCCCCAATGAGCGCATTGATATTGATGGATGGATCTTACCTGGACATGGATCTTGTCCGAAGTTGATGATATGTGAGGGATGGATCGTCCCTGGACATGGATCTTGTCCGAGTGTTGTGTTCTGGAGATGGATCTTCTTCGTGGGGTTGGATCGGCCTTTTCCTCAGTACTGAGTGACTACGGTCACCGGTGTTTGTGTACTATCTAGGATGGATATTCCCTGGGTCTAAGAGCCATATACAGTACTTAGTGGACTTCTGTGTGAGAGCTGTGAGCACTATGTGCATTTCCACACCGTTGATACATTGGCATGTAGAGTATTGGGACATACTTGGGTTACTTAACATATCAGTCATATTCTGTTTTCATTATCTGTTGAAACTGTGAGCATGCCTAAATTCTGTGTACTGTTTTCATTACAATTATTGGGGTCTAGTCCGTCACTACCTCTCAATCCGTAGTTTGGGTTCGTTACTTCTGAGTTGGTATACTCACGTTACCCCCTGCACTTTGTGTGCCGATCCAGGTACAACGAGACCCGGTAGTGGTTGCTAAGCTACAACTAGAGTTCCTTTGGAGGCATCGAAGTAGCAGCTGGCGATCGTAGCCTCGACTACCTCCTTCTCTATCTACCTATCTTATTTATTTATTTCAGACAACTTTATGTCGGCATTGTATTTTTGGATATTCGATGTAGTAGCTCATGACTCGGTGACACTAGATCTGGGTTCGGGTTTTCCTCTTACTTATGTTTTCAATGATGATTAAACTCTTAAATGCTTTATAAACATGAGACTTTTGCTGCAAATATAATGAATTTTTCAGAAATTATCTTATAACAAATGAAATGTGTGGCTTGCCTGATTTCACGATAGGCGCCATCACGATCTGGTAGTTAGGGTCGTGACACCATGCTTCACCTTGCCGTAGTTTTTCCACCTCCTGAAGATCTTCATTGATTGGAAAGTTTTCAGGTAATACGTGATAAAGGTAGGAATCCTATTTATCTTTTCTCTCTCTCTATATATATATATCTTTTTCTTTTTAAAGATTTTTTTCCCCTTTCCAAACCATTTATCTTATTTAAAAGTTAACATCCATATCTCACACCTCTTTATTGAAGGATGTGACTTTTCAAGTCCATAACCCCCAATTATTTAATGCGTTATAAATTACTTCTTAGGCTGTGGCTTTTAAAATTCATAACCCCAATTTGTTAGTGTTATAAATTGTATTTTTCATTCTTCTTTTAGTCACTAAATTGTATTTTTCCAACCTTATGAGGTTTGATGACTTACCTCTCTCAGTTTTGTCCTATTTCATTAGTTAGATCTAATTCTAGCAGTAGCATCAACAAAAAACATACCCCATATGTTGAGTTAGTCATGTATCTTGGTTTTGAATCTGGAAAGTTTTGGTTCCTTATCAAATTTACAACTTCTAGGTATCATCAAATTTCTTCCTTCAAAACAAACTTCGTGTTAGTATCTCGGAAGGAGGAATACTCCAAAATCTATTTACATCTTGTAAAAACTTCTTTATTTTTTTAACTGGTCCCCCATTTTCATCATGTAAGTATTGAAATTCAATTTTTTTCTTCTTATGAAAAGTTATTTGTTGAGGAAAATCTATATGCCTATCATATATATGTTATGATGAATGCACTTTAACTTTATTATGTTGTTGTAATAGAGAAAGATAATGAAATTTTTAGCGGTTGTAAGAACTTATTGCAATATATAAATTTAAATAATTTCTTCATTATATATATATATATATATATAGATAGATAGTTATAAAGGAGATCACATGTTCTGAAGGTTAGTAAATGAAGAAGTATTTTCGTGAATATAGTTCCAGATTGATCATTGCAAGAGGAGCGTAACTCCCTCTGGTAAATTTAAGAATCAAAATCTTGATTACATTCATCTATAAAGCTTTTTGAGGACATGTATTGCACTTCCTGATTTATTTTACAGTGAGTAAATATTCGGTTAATGATTTTTTTTAAAAAAAAGAGTGGAATTGGATGAAACAATTCACATTTTACAATTTTATTATTCATGACAAAAAACAAAGCAAGAATACATATGTGGATTTGACCTTTTTTTGTCAACAGGAATTGTTAAAAAATCTAACAAATTAAGAATTAATTCTTACTTCTCCAAGGAACTCAATAAATCAAAGATCAAAAGCTCGAAATATTTCCTCTAAAGTTCTATTTGTGCAGCGTGAGGATGGTGCTCGACATGAAGTTTCAGTTTTTTTTCTATTCTTTAACAACTGTATGACCCTATGAGGAGTCATTAAGGAAAATGAACAAATGTTTGAATCTTTTTCTGAAGCAGAGAATAAATTTAATGTGATGATAAGAAAAGAATGAGAAGGATGAGGTGGCAGATTTCAGAATGAGAAAGAAGACAGAAAATTACATCTAAACAAAAAAAGAGGAAAAGAAAAGAGAAAAAATGGGCAGAAAAAGGAAAAATCTAAAAATACGGAATAAATAATAGTACATAGAGAGGGAAAGAAGTGAAAATGTAAATTTAAATATCATATATTTCTAATAATATACATACAATATTTATAACATAAAGATGAATTGCTAAAACTATGTAAGTAAAAAAATTAGAGGATATGTTAATCATGTCAAGAATCCTCTTCTATATTCCTATCATATACGGAGATGAAATATTTCATGTAACTGTTTTTCACCAAATTATTAGAAAAATCGCATTCTTTTTCATTCTATTTGATGAAGCCAAACACCTCATATAGTATGTGGATCTTTGTAATATACTTTAATTTTTTTCTTCTTTTCAAGTTCATCAATATTTAATAAAATTTTGTTTATTCACTTTATGATTATTATTATTCACCTAAGGTTTTGTAGTTTTAAACTACAATTGCAATCAATAAAAATTATTAACAATGATTATTAACTTAACAATGCTTGAAATGCAACTTAAAATCTAATATTACAATAGAAGTAAATTTTATTTAACCTAGCTATATGCATTGTATCATGGCGTAACATTTATAATCTACAAGTTCAAAAATAATAAAGGCCCATATGTACTTACAAGATTAACTACCATTTGTTATTGACATGTATATAAATTAAGAAACTGAGAGGTAGGGGTGGGAATCGGTCGGTTCGGTTCGGTTTTGAACATTATCGGTGTTGCCTATCGATTATCGGTTTACAAATATCATAACCCGATAGCCAAACCGATAAGATATTGGTTAACGGTTATCAGTTAATCGGTTATCGATCATTATCGGTTCGGTTATTGGTTTACCCGATAAGATAAAACAACTAAAATAATTTCACAATATATAAAACTGTCGAGTGTCGAGTTTTCAATTATCTTCAAGTAAAACATACATTTGAAGATAGAATACAATTGAGAACGATTTTACAAATACAGTAATCAAAAGTCCCTTTTACTTTACATTCTACTGATTATTATTGTCACTTTTAATGAACAAACAACAGATTATACGAATGCCCTCAAGGGAGTGGATAAAGGAAAGAAAAGAAGACACAGTTTACTCCTCCATTATAGTGGGATAAGTATTGAGGGGATTCCAATTGAAGAATAAATCAAAGAAAAAAACAATCATCATTCATCAGCATAAAAAGCCAAACATGAGAGAAGAACAAGAGTAAGCAAAAATCAAAACAATGCACAAGAAGCAAATAGATAAATACTGAGCCAAAACTTACACGATGCGACTGACGAGTGCCGGCATGAGTCTTGACGGTGAGCCGTGGTGACTGGACTGGCGGAGAACTGATGAGGCAGACTGGCAGTGAACTGAGGTAAGTAGGGGTGCGGTACTGCGACAGAAACGGATCTTCTTCCATAATGGTACGGAACAATAGTATCGTTGGGGTAGATACACAAATCACCTTAAATCTAAGAAGCCGAGTCGGTGGGTTGGTCCGGGTGGAGAGAAAAAAAAAACGAGGGCAACCTCGCTCCTAGCGAAAGATCAAAGGCCAGGTGTGAAGCAAAGCATGACTTCGGCCAGGTTCTTTTATCAATCTCCTGGCCCTTGCTTAACTCCTTGTTCCGTAAACCGGTCGCTGGTAGATATGATCGGATCCCGGACACGCGAGAGCCCAGCCCGGGAGGAATGCATGGTTCCCTGGCGCTTCATGGGACGGACTATTGAGATTTGAGAATAAGATTTGAGACTGGCGGAGAACTAAAGAGAAATTATGAAGATTAAACCCTAGTATAGTATAGTATGTATATACTTAAGGGTAAATTAGTAAATTAGTTGGGTTATCGGTTTTTACCCAATAACAGAATTGCAAAACGAGCCTGAACCGAGAACCCAATAAAAAAAAAATTGACCCGCTATCGAACCGTTAACCTAATAACCCAATACTGAATTAACGTTTCAGATTATCGATTTTACCCGATATATGCCCACCCCTACTGAGAGGTCAAATATAAGAAAGAGAAAGATCACTCAAATTTTAGAAGGGAAATTAATCAAAGCGTATGGGATATAATCATTGTTAAAAAATATGGAAGAGATAAAAGACACAATAATTACTACAAGGAAACAATTATATCGTTTGAATGTTAGAAACTACTACTTAAAATTAACAATTTAAAGATATAACGATCATTGGTCTTAAGTAATCCATATGTGCTAATAATAAGATTGTTTCTCGACCACATGATTTAGTAAGATCAATATGAACTTACATATATAAATTCTAATAATTGTGGTAAAATCATAATATGAAAATTTAATCAATATTTAGAACTAATATTTTTTTGGGTGTGAAAGATAATATATATATATATATATATATATATATATATATATATATATATATATATATATATATATATATATGTGCATTGTATATTGATTAATAATAAAATTGACCGTATTAATCTTTACTATCTCTTCACATAAACACACCTAATACATACTGCAATACTATTTACTCTAAGGGCAATGTATGAAAAAAATAATTAATTCATTCTTAAAATCTGAAAAAATCACTTATTTTAGACCAGAAAGAAAAGTCAAAAAATCACTTATTATGGACCGAAGAGAGTATCAAATAACTCTACTTACTACAACTACTAGGAGTGTAATAACTCCAATCAGAAGAGGCTTCAACGTTTGAGATTGGTAAACCCACCCCACCAATCACCATTAACAATTAACTAATAATAAAAGGTGAATCTTGAATTTAAATCACAGTTAAAAGGAAAAATTGTTCAATTAGATATGATTCAAGGCGAGGATAGTGCTAATCTTGGGATAAAGTTTCAATGGTAGATGTATGTTTCATGCAACTTGTTTGAAAGGTATATATATATATATCTCGTATCTTCTATATTCATTAATCCTAAATCCTCTATATTGTATTGCATTATTTTGGATATATTAATTATCTATATATTGGATCGTCGCCAGCACCATGTAGTAGAATATTCCATACACAAAACTGCAGATATGAAACTCATTCATTTAGTACAAAAGGATTTTTCTATCTGTTGAATGTAATATTAGCACACTTGTACGCCTTTATATAATTGCTACTAAATGCTACCTTTTTTTCTTTTTCTTTTTCTTTTTTTATTTATTTTTTGCTACATAACCGACGAGGACAAGTTGGAACATATATAGTGGAACTTGATAGGGAGGGATTCTGCATGACAAATGTGGAAATGACGACATAAATAGAAACATGCATGTGGAAGAAGTTTGATAAATTAATCAAAGAATGAGGCAGCCAGAGCAAGCAAAGTATGAAAATGTCTTGTCTTTTTAGTCATTAATTCTCTACTCATATAACACCATGAAACAATAAATAAACATAACATGCATCGGACATAAATGTCTAATCTTTGTAGCAAGATAAAGACTAGTTGAAAGAGGTGTGGCTTTTACTCCCTGATGTGGATCATTCATTGATGGTTTTTCTTAACCATTTTGTACTTGAAGTCATGCTCAACTAATTCGGATTCTATGTCGGAAAAGGCTTCACAAAGGAAAATAAAACGTTTCCTACTAAAGCAATAATATTCATTCCCTACAAGATCTCTGTTAAGGATGGTTTTAAGTGTATCGATTGATCATATGACTAGAAGTTGGCATGAAAATGGTTAAATGAATATAAAAGCCAACTAACAAGAGGCTCGTGACTTCCTATTTATTTTTCCTTCTTTTTTGGAAGCTATTTGACCAAAAAAATATGTATCTTCGTTCAAATAATTAAATTTATGTTATTTGGGGTTAAACTTAATTAACAATAATATTTCTTAATGAAACTTTCAAGGGTGCAATAAACAATAGATGGGTTCGGTCAGATAGTAATGACAACATGCAATAACTGTTCTAAGAAGCATGAACAATAATGTAGCATTCAATAGCAATAAATGACATTTAAGTAAATAAGAGGAATGATTCACCCAGTAAAGGATCAAATAGATGAATGTTTCTCTTGACAATGATGAATGACAGACAAATCCTTGAATATTCGAGTTATTCTAGGACCTGATGGAAAAGTAAGGAATAGTATAAACAAGAATCTTAGTGAAAAGGCAGTGCTTGTATCTTAGCAAGAGAGAGAGAACCTGTTTGTCAAAAGTGAGTTCTTACAAGTGAATATTACATGCCCTATCATTGTCTCTTTTTTCTATTTATATGAGACATGCTTCTAAGAAACCCTACAAGTACAAGTACAGAGAATATCCATTAGAATATTCTCTCTAGTATCCTATCTTGAAATCTAGTCGTTACAGCTTTGTCAAACGTATTCGACCTCAACCTTGTCTCTTGTTGACGCATTGACTACAACCCTTGTTGACTCTTCGACCACGGACTTCGCTGCTTCTTTGAACCATTTCGACGAACGACGACTTGGGAACTCTCTCATTAATATTATCTTGGCGAGAATATTTTAATGCTAGATTTTGACCCATACATATAGTCCCTTCGCTTATAAAGGCCGGCCTCAGGCGGGCTTGATGAGCAGATTTTGTTCATTGTGGTCGAAATGGTTAGGTGAGCTGAACGAGTCATGATGATTGTGCGAATTAGCAACATGAACTTTCGTGAGCCGCGAACTTTGAAAGCTTCGTTTCAGATTCGGTTTGTTGGAGTTTGTATTGTCCACGAATCAAGTTGACGTCACGATGTTATTCGTCATCATGATGCGTATTCCCGATGCGCTGCTTCGTTTTGCGTGGGACTTATGATTGAACCTGCCTCTTCGATTAATGAGCCGATTTCTTGGTTCTGATGCCTGAATCCTTATAAATAGGGATGTGAGGGTGTAATTTCAAAGTTTACAGATTTCCTGTATCGAAACCCTATATCCTCTTCCTCCGCTTCCATTGTTGTAAATATTTCCCCTCTCTTCTAGCGATTCTCGTCATTTTTAATCCTCCGTTGTTTGGTATCACTCTCTCTCTTTCGTTAAAAACATGTGTAACCTACCCTATGAGTCCAGCGAGACAAGTGGTGCGATCCCTCTAGCGATAGTGTTTCCCTCATGCGGAAAATGTTCCCGCTGCTGTCGAGGACGGAAGCTTCCTCACGGTGGAGGAGATAGTTCCTTGTAACCCCGATACCAGGTCTGATTTCTCAAAATTGTCTGGAGCCTTTAAATCAGCGATGAAGGAGGCTGATTTGTTGGAGCTTAAGGCTAAATACGACCTTCCCAATCACGTTGAGTTGATCCCTATCGGGTGGGATGCGGTGCAGTTCCACCATCCTGGGTACTGCACATTCTACGCCTACCCCTTTCACGTCGACTACACTCTTCCTCTCCTTCCGCTGGCGGAGGATTTTTGTCGCTTCTACGGCATTTGCCTGGCTCAGCTCGTGCAGTATGTCTACAAACTTATAAAGATGCACACCAAATTCTCTGAGTTGGCCGGGGTCGAGCTCACACTTTGACACTTGACGCACCTATTCACCCCCAGCTTTTATAGGGGACGATGCTGAATCTTCACCACCGAGGAGGTAAATGCTTGGTGGTGAAGATTGATGACAAGGCTAACTGCCAATTCTGGCTCAACTTTTTCTTTGTTAGAACTGAGGATGTGGTGGCCAACGCCGATGGTTTCCTGAGGCTTGGAATTGTACTCGTAAGTACACGCCTCTTTGTTTGTAGGTATCTAATTTTTCCTTCGTGTTTGGCCGTGGTTCTAATCTCCCGTCCCTTCTTATGCAGCTACATGTTCGCCTCCACCTTTGGTCAATGATATTTTTGACTGGGTACGTTGGCTCCTTCCTGACACCGTGGGGATACGCGAGTGGTCGGGCTTCTTCAAAAGGTTTGGGGCCCATCTCCCTTCGACTGGTAAGTTTTGTTTCGTCTCTGGCCTCTTAGTTATTTCTCTTTTGTGGTTTACTTTGCCTAACTTTCTTTTCCCTTTGTACTTCCCTTAATTTTAGCTAGGGGGTCCTCGAGAAGGTCGAGAGCTCCCGTACCAGCATTCCGAAAGAGGAAAAATGCTGAGGCCTCGGCTTTCGCCCCTTTCTCGACTGTGTCCACCTTGGCTCGTGTCCCGATTTCTTCTTCGGCCACGGTTGCCTCTAATCGTGTCCATGTTGGTGAGTCTTGTCCTGATCCTTCCTCGGTCGTGGGCACCTCGACCCCTTTACCATACCACCCGGTAGACGAAGATGATGAGGAGCTTGTACTTAGGGAGGAAGATTTGATGCCTCGTAAGAGGAGGTCTGTAGATACTGGTGGTGGGACGGCCCGGGCTGTTGAATTAATGGAGGGCGAATTTATGATGCACGAGATGGAAACTATTTTCATTGAAGATGATGTCGAGCCGTTGTCTAAGATTTTGTGGTCGGCGAAAGCTGACGTGGGTACATCTCTCCCTTCTGTGATAACAGAAGCCGAAGGGCCGACCACTGGAGCTTTCAACACTCGCGGTAAGAGGAGTCGTCGTCTTCTCAGCCAGCTAATGATACTTCTTTTCCAGCCGATGGGAGAGGCAAAGGAGTTTCTGAAAAAGTCTATGAGACGGGTTCTGACATTGATGCTAGCGACCCGAAGATAATGGAGGAAGGGTTTACCCAGCTTGAGGTAAGGCTGAAGGGGTCTACGAGGACCATTGTGATCCCTATGGATCGTAATTTGCTGAAGAATATAGAGAATGTAGTTCTTGCCCTCGGCCCTCTTTGCTTTGAAATAGAGGGTGAGACCCTCAAAGAATTGGACGATGTTACCTTGTCGAGGAGCATAGTTGGTCTTGCTCTCAAGGTGAGTATTTAGTGTGTTGTCCTTCTCCGTTTTGCCTGTGTTAGCAAGGGCGTTTTCATTTTTGCCTTCTTTTTCTTTTTATCATTGCAGACTGTGGTTTTGGAGATTGAAAGTGCCCGAAGGGAGGAGAAACGTAGGGAAATATTTGAGATTGAAAAACAAATATTTCGAGTACCGTTACAAGTATCGGGAGTTTCGCAGGCAGTTTGGTGAAGGCGGAAGTTTGCAGGTCCTTCGTGATGAATTGAAGGAGAAGGATGACGAGCTGGTGAGAGTCATCGAGAAGTGTAACATCCTTTAGGGGACATTGAAGAGTAGGGAAAAGGAGCTTGAGGTCAGCAGATCCGTGGAGGCCCAATGCGGCGACCTTTAGGCACAAGTGGTCGAGCTACGCAGACAATTGGAAGAATGCCGAATTCAAATGGATTTCCTTAATGGTGAAGCCACCGAGAAAGTGGAAGAGTTAGAGAAGGCAGAGGCGGCGCAGTCAGAGGCTCTGAATAGCGCAGAGTCTCTTGAGGTGGTGATTCGAACTATCCATTTTGAGCGGGAGAATGACTTGTTCGGTTGTGACCTTGCGTTATGTTTCGATTGAGGGTCGATGGGTGTTTATTCAATCGAGGTCGATCATGACTTTTTATTTAAGTTGCGGCCGAGAGCCGGTAGGTTTTAGATCAAGCGAGGTCGAACGTAACCTGAAGTTAATTACGGCCAAGGGCCGGTATGTGTTAGTTCGTAAAAGGTCGAACATAACCTGAATTTAGTTATGGCCGACGACCGGTAGGTGTTAGTTCGAGCGAGGTCGAACGTAACCTAAAGTTAATTACGACCGAGGTCCGGTGAGTGTTAGTTTGGACAAGGTCGAACATAACCTGAATTTAGTTATGGTCGAGGGTCGATAGGTGTTATTTCGAACAAGGTCGAACATAACCTGTATTTAATTATGGCCAAGGTCCGGCATGTGTTACTTCGAACAAGGTCGAACAAAACCTGAATTTAGTTATGGCCGAGGGCCGATAGGTATTAGTTCGAACAAAGTTGAACATAACCTGTATTTAATTATGGCCGAGGGTCGGCAGGTGTTAGTTCGAACAAGGTCGAGCAGAACCTGAATTTAGTTATGGACGAGGGCCGATAGGTGTTAGTTCGAATAAGGTCGAGCATAACCTATATTTAACTATGGCCGAGGACCGATAGGTGTTAGTTCGAACATAATCCTGAATTTGAGAAAAATGTGCTGGTATGTGTAAAGTTTATTGTCTTGACATTGTTGCATTTGTTACATACTTGGAGAAATTTACAGATTTTTGGATGTTGACTGGAGTCTAGTCCCAGTCCTTGTCTATCTAGTACCTTTATTGGTCGATCTGGAGAAGTAACCAAGGCCTTGCCTTCGCGTACTTCGACTTGGAGTATTCCCTTCATCGCCTCGTTAAAAACCTCCTTGAGAAAACCCAACTGGGATAAAACTCAGCTGAGGAAAAAAATAGTACGACTTGGGGGGCACTTTTTCTCTTAGAAGTTGAAGTATTTGAGGTGGATGATATTCCAGTTGTTTGGTAGGAGCTTTCCTTCCATTGTTTCTAGTTGAAATAATCCTTTATTTGCTTTTGCTGTGATTTTGTATGAACCGCCCCAATCTGTTCCCCGCTTGACTTCCCTGGGATCTTTGCTCGCTTGAGTTTTAGCTTTCAGTACGTAGTCCCCGACTTTAAGCAGCATGACCTTTACTTCTTGTTATAATAACATTTTCTTGCTGTATCATTCTTATATAGGCCATATCTCTTCGTTCGTCGTCTTCGTCGAGTTCTTGCCTTCTGCCCTCGTTGTTACTTGTGCCGTTCTCATGGGAGTACCTTAGAGTGGGCTCTCCGACCAAGACTAGTATTACCGCATCGGTCCCATAGACCAAAGAGTAGGGTGTCTCTCCTGTGCTCATTTTCGGATTGTTCAGTAGGCCCACAATACTTCTAGTACTCTCTGATCACAGTCCCTTTGACAGTTTTCTTTCTCGTGAACTGGGTTCCGTTGTCACAATTGATTTCTTTGAGAAGGCCGAATTAGCATATGATATTTCTCTATATAAAGGTGTTTACCTCCTATTCCCATATTTGGGCGAATGTTCCTGCTTCCACCCACTTAGAGAAATAGTTATTTAAAACCAAAAAGAATTGTACGTTACCTCGTCCTGCCGGGAGGGGGACCACGATGTCCATACCCCATTTCATGAACGGCTAAGGTGAGGTGACCGAGTGGAGGTGTTCTCCCGCTTAGTGAATAATTGGGGTATACTTTTTCCATTGCTCGCATCTTTTCACGAAATATGCAACCTCTTTTTTCATGGTGGGCCAGTAATATCCCGGCCGTAGAGGCATCTGACCAGTGCTCAGTTATCAGAATGAGCTCCGCAATGCCCTTCGTGGATTTCTTCAAGGACGCGCCGAGTTTGGTTTGGGCCCAAGCACTTTTCTAAAGGGGCGTTGTAAGTTCTCTTTTACAGGTTGTTGTGGAGGATATTGTATCTGGCTTCTTACATTCTCAGTTTCTTGGACTTATCAGGAGTGTTACAGAAAGGCAAAGAAAGAGGCAAATTTAGCAGTTACGATGGCTAAGAACGTGGCGTTTGCTCATTTATACGAGGAGCTCGAGGGCAAAGGCGGGGACAAGAGGTTGTACCGGTTGGCCAAGGTGAGGGAGAGGAAATCCTGCGACTTAGACCAAGTCAAGTGCAGCAAGGATGAAGATGACAAAGTGTTGATGGACGAGGCACTCATTAGGAGAAGATTGCAGACATACTTCCATAAACTGTTGAATGCGGAGGGGGATAGACGCATTGTGCTGGGTGAGTTGGAGCACTCAGAGTGTCGGCGGGATTTTGGGTACTGTAGGCGGATTACGATAGAGGAGGTGGAAGGGGCGATGCGTAAGATGTGCAGGGGCAGAGTGACGGGGCCAAACAAAATCCTGGTGGAATTTTAGAAGAGCGCGGGGCGGCAGGTTTGGAGTGGCTCACTAGCCTGTTTAATGTTATTTTTAAGACAAATAAGATGCCTGAAGAATGGAGGTGGAGTACGATGGTTTCTCTTTACAATAAGAAGGGTGATATCCAAAATTGCAACAATTATAGGGGTATCAAGTTGTTGGGTCAAACTAGGAAGGTTTGGGAGAGGGTGGTGGAGACCAGGGTCGTGTCTATTTCCGAGAATCAGTTTGGATTCATGCCGGGGCGTTCGACTATGGAATCGATTCATCTGATAAGGAGATTAGTGGAGCAGTACAGGGAGAGGAAGAAGGATTTGTATATGGTGTTTATTGACCTTAAGAAGGCATACGATAAAGTTCCGAGGGAGGTCCTGTGGAGATGTTTGGAGGTTAGCGGCATTCCGGTAGCGTACATTAGGGTGATTAAAGATATGTATGATGATGCTAAGACTCGAGTGAGAACTGTGGGTGGTGACTTGGAGCATTTCTCTGTGGTGATGGGGTTGCACTAGGGATCGACTCTTAGCCCATTGTAATTTGCCTTGGCGATGGATGCATTGTCGCTCACATCCAAGGAGATGTGACTTGGTGCATGCTATTTGCCGATGATATAATGTTGATTGACGAGACGCGTAGCGGATTTAACGCGAGGTTGGAGGTTTGGAGACAGACCTTGGAGTCTAAAGGTTTCAAACTGAGTAGAACCAAGACAGAATACTTGGAGTGCAAATTCAGTGACGGGACCTATGATGCAGACGTAGAGGTTAAGCTTGATGCTTAAGTTATCCCCAGGGAGCGAATTTTAAGTATCTCGGATGTATTATCCAGGGTAACAGGGAGATTACAAAGATGTTGCACACGCATCGGAGCGGGATGGATGAAGTGAAGGCTCGCTTCTGGTGTTTAGTGTGATAGGAATATGCCGCTAAGACTTAAGGGTAAGTTTTATCGAGTGGTGGTTCGACCGGATATGCTGTATGGGGCTGAGTGTTGTCCAGTCAAGAACTCCCATGTAAAGAAGATGAGAGTAGTAGAGATGAGTATGTTGAGATGGATGTGTGGATGTACCAGGAGAGATAAGATTAAGAATGAAGCTATCTGGGACAGAGTGGGAGTAGCCTCCGTGGAGGACAAGATGCGGGAGTCGAGGCTGAGATGGTTCGGACATGTTAAGATAAGAAGCATTGATGCTCCTGTCAGGAGGTGTGAGAGGTTGGCCATGGAGAGTTTCAGAAGAGTTAGAGGTAGTCCTAAGAAGTACTGGGGAGAGGTGATTAAGAAGGACATGATGCTGCTTCATCTCACTGAGGACATGACCCTTTATAGGAGGGTGTGGAGGTCGAGGATTAAGGTAGAAGGTTAGTAGGTAGTTTATAGTTGTTCACCGATAGTCTTAGTATCATGCATGCCCCTTTATATTCTTATATTTTTATTACGTTATGTGGTTTTGTTCGCCTCAGGTGTTGTATTCCCTGTTGCTATTATTTGGTACTACTTATCCTTTATCTTTCCCGTTTCTTTTATCTTCCATATTTCTTCCTTACTTGCTTTCCTCTGCTTCTTCTTTCCCTTCCTAAGCCGAGGGTCTATTGGAAACAACCTCTCTACCTGCATTAGGTAGGGGTAAGGTCTGCGTACAAACTACCCTCCCTAGATCCCACCTGTTGTGATCAAACTAGGTTTGTTGTTGTTGTTGTTGTTGTTGTTGTTGTTATATTCTCAGTTTCTAGGCCTCTTATTTATCGCCTGGGAGTGTTTCGTCCTGCAAGTATGCAATAATACGATTGCACCAGTTCTAAATTATGTTAATGGTTCTTACCTTGATTTGGTCTAGCGATGAGTTGAGGAGATGGACCACATTTTTATCTCCTATTGTGATGATTTTGTGGATGCGACTAGTTTATCGAGGTCATCTGTATCGGTGTTCAGTGCTCGTGGAATTTGGTCGATCTAGCATTTGTCGAACTGGGGCATAAACACGATGATTTTAGTTTGGTATTTTTGCAATCTTTGTTCCTTGATTTGGAAAGTCCCTGTGACTTGGTTGACTACAAGCTGGGAACCACAACTTAATTTTAGTCGTTTTTCCCCATACTTGAGCGCTAGTCTCAAACCTGCAATGTCAGCCTCATATTCGGCCTCGTTGTTAGTCATATCCGGGAAAATTACTTTGCATGTTGAGACTTTGAGTACGAGTCCCAATCCCGACCCCACGCGTTGGATGAGCCATCGGTGTATAGGACCCAAAGGTCTTGTGTTTGGGGGAAGTTTGGACGGCTTCCCTCTCGACTTCATGCATTAATTTTACGTTGAAGTCGGCGACGAAGTCAGCGAACACTTGTGACTTTATCGCCGTTTCTAGTACGTGATATCGTGCTCGCTTAGCTCGATGGCCCATTTGGTTAGCCTTCTCGTTAGCTCGGGTTTACATCAAATTCTTCTTTGGAGGAAAGTCGTGACGATCAAGATGCATTGGAAATATGGTCTAAGCTTCCGTGAAGCTACGACTAAGGCCAAAGCTATTTTCTCGAGGTGCGGGTACCTCATCTCGACATCGACTAGTTCTTTGCTAATGTAATAGATGGAAGATTGCGTATCTTTGTTTTCTTGAATTAGGACTGTGCTTAGAGCTACCTCGGATACAACTAGATAAACGAGGAGATGCTCCCCCAGCTCTAGTTTTGATAGCACGTGCGGCGATGACAAGTATGCCTTTAGTTCCCTCAGATCCTGGACGCACTCTGAAGTCCATTGGAGGCCATTATCTTTCTTAAGTATGCCAAATAATTTATGGCACCTATCCGATACCCGCGAGATGAACCTTGATATGGCGGCAATGCGGCCAGTCAACATTTGGACCTGTTTTTTGGTGGTCAAGAGTTCGGGTATCCCTCGATGGCTTTGATTGGGTTAGAGTTGACCTTGTTACCTCGTTGTGATACAAGGAAAACTAGGAACTTTCTTGAGGCTACGCCGAATGCACACTTCTTCGGCTACAGTTTCATTCTGTACCGTCTGAGTATGTCGAAAGCTTCTTTCAGATGGTCGATGTGATTTTCTCCCCCTTTTGGAATTGACCAGCATGTCATCTATATATAATTTCTTTGTTTTACCGAGCTGATCCTTGAAATCCTTATCACCAACCTCTGATAAGTCATCCCCGCGTTCTTTAGTCTGAATGGCATGGCCCTATAGCAGTACGCTCCTTGATGGATGATGAACGTGGTTTTTACCGATCTTCCTCTTTCACGAGGATCTGATTATAGCTTGAGTAAGCATCCAAGAAGCTTAGTATCTCATGCCCAGCCGTTGCGTCAATGAGTTGGTCAATATGAGGTAGTGGGAACGAATCCTTTTGGCATGCTTTGTTCAAGTCTGTGAAGTCCACGTACCTCTGCTCTTCCCGTTCTTCTTTTTAACCATTAATACATTGGCGACCCACTTGGGATACTTCGACTCCCTGATGGAACCATTTTCTAACAGTTTTTCCACCTTCTCGCGTACTGCGTGTTGATTGCGGAGTTAAATTTACACCTGACCTGCCTCACCGGGGGGTGGAAGGGGTCGACATTTAGTTTGTGCATCACGATTTCCTTTGGGATGTATGGCATATCTGCGTGGCTGAAAGAAAACATATTCACGTTAGCTTTTAAGAATTGACTGAATTTACTTAGTTCCTAAAGTTTGCAACCGATATAGGCCTTCTTGCTATGGTCGTTGGGATCTAATTGAACGGGATCGAGATCTTCTATGGTCGATCATGCAGCTTTGACTATGTCGGGATCTTTGATGCCTTCCCCGATCTCATCATGCCCCGAACTCGACCCTGTTGATTGCTATGCCTCTTTTTCTTTGTCCTCTTTTGTTGGGTGGCCGTGCTGTCTAAAGCAAGACGGTAGCATTACCGAGGCATATGCTACTATCCTCGTGTGCTGATTATTTACCATGGATTTGGGAATTTGACGACTTGATATAATCTTGAGGGGACGACCTTCATGGGGTGTATCCACAATCGTCCCGCTATGGCGTTGTACGTGGGGTCTTGGTCCATGATGTGGAATATTGTTTCCAGAGTCACTCCGCCGGCAAAAATGGTGAATGTAATTTACCCGTACATCCATTCAACTGCATTGTTAAAACCAGTTAGCGTGATGCAATGCGATACTATCTTATCCTCGAGTTTCATTCCGGTAAGTACTCGGGGATGAATAATGCACGCCCCTCTCCTATCATCTATCATAATTCGTTTGACATCAATATCTAAAATTTGTAGAGTAATAACGAGGGTGTCATTATCAGGGAAATCCAAACTTTCGATGTCTGACTTGTCGAAGATGATACTTTCTTCTAGTTCGTTGTACCGTTTGCGGTTGATACATCGCTTGAGTTTGTGGGTAGTGGTGAACTTCACGCCGTTGATAGGCGTCGTCGCCGATGATCATGTTAATGGTATGAGCTGGTGAGAGCGGCTTAGGATGTGATGACCCAAAAGGTCATCTTGTGTTAATTTAGCAGAAACTGTGTTCCAAGGCCCTGAAATCCTCCGTTAATCACACCTCGATGTGCATGCGCAGCCGGGAAGCCTTTATGTGGAAATGTGTTAAACAGTTGAATTGATGATAATTAATGGAATAAAGTTGACTTTCGTCAATATTTTTGGTAAATGGACCCGGACCCGTGATTTAATGGTCCCTGAGTGTCCGTAGGAAAATATTGGACCGGGGCGTATGCCCGGAATCGAATTCCGAGGTCCCAAGTCCGAGAAATGAATTTTTAAAGAAAATTATTTTCTGAAAATAATAAAGACTTTTGAAAATGAACTTTAATGTAAAATCTGTGTTACCGAGCCCGTATTATGGTTCCGGATCCCGGAACAGGTTCAATATGTGTTATGTGAATTATCTGTAAAATTTGGAAAGAAACGGACTTGGTTTGACGTGTTTCGGATCAAAATTTGAAAATTTGATAGTTTATGAAGTTTGAGGAAATTCTATAGATTTTTGAGTTTAATTCATGGTTTTTGATGTTATTTTGGTGCTTTAATTACTCGAATAAGTTCGTAGGATGATTTTGAAGTCGTGTATATTTGGTTTTGATCCCCGAGGGCTCGGGTGAGTTTCGGGTGGGTGTCGGGGTGCAAAATAGTTGGAAAAATCTGGGTTTTGGGGCTGTTTTTGGTGTCTGAGATTTTTACACTATGCGATCGCATAGGTTGCCCCGCGATCGCGTAGTGTAGTGTGGG
>ML386467.1:0-13694 GCA_005239525.1 Nicotiana knightiana | reverse complement strand
GGGGGGGGGGGGTTCTGTGTCTCTATGCGATCGCATAGGTACTTCCGCGATCGCATAGAGTATAGGAGAGCTGGGGAGGGGGCTGGGTATTTTTCCTTCTGCAGTCGCACCAACCTGTTCGCGATCGCATGGGTCCACGTCTGGTCTCTCTGCGATCGCAACCTTCACTTCGTGATCGCGTAAGTCTAAGGTCCATTACTCTCCGCGATCGCAGGGNATTTTTACATTCTTTCACCATTTTCTTCTTCTCCACTCTTCTTGGGCGATTCTTAGGAGACCATTCCACCATAGCTTCATAGGTAAGTGTTCTTAATTCTAATTTCTTCCATTTTCCTTCATCTCTAAAAACATGATCAAAGGTGAAAATTAGGGGTTTTGGGTAGAGTTAGGGCTTTTGGAAATTTTGGGAATTCAACCTAATTTTGGGGTCAGATTTCAAAATAAATTGTATATTCGGGTTCATGGGGGAATGGGTGATCGAGTTTTGGTCCGAACCTCGGGTTTGGACCAAGCGGGCCTGGGGTCGAATTTTGGTATTTTTGGAAGAATTATGGAAAATGTGTAATTAGGCTTTGGGATTGAGTTATTGAATAATTATTGATGTTATTAAGTCAATTATGTCTAGATATTATCGTTTCGGAGTCGGATTCAAGAGGAAAGACCATGATTGAGGGTTGACTTGCATTCTTGGAGCCGAGGTAAGTGTTTGGCCTAACCTTAGCTTGACGGAATAAGTATAAAATCTTATTTTCTATGTATAATTCATGTCCAACGTATAGGTGAGGTGACGGTTACCTATATGTTGTGGTCAAGCATGCCCGTGAGTCGAATTTTGATGAGTTATTTAATGTCTTTGATGTAGCAGATTCAGCTTCCCGAGCGGAAGTGGGAGCGTATCACCATGGACTTTGTAGTTGGACTCCCATGGACTCAGAGGATGTTTGATGCAGTATGGGTCATTGTGGATAGGGTGACCAAGTCAGCGCACTTCATCCCAGTATCAGTTTCGTATTCAGCAAAGAAGTTGGCAAGGATCTGTATGAGAGAGATTGTTAGACTGCATGGTGTGCCCATATCCATTATATCAGACCGAGGTACTCAGTTTACCTCCCATTTCTGGAGAGTATTTCAGCGAGAGTTGGGCACACAGATTGATTTGAGCACAGCATTTCATCCTCAGACGGACGGGCAGTCCGAGCATACTATTCAGATTTTGGAGGATATGTTGCGAGCTTGTGTCATTGACTTTGGTGGTTCATGGGACCAGTTCTTGCCTTTAGCTGAGTTTGCCTACAACAACAGCTATCAGTCGAGCATTCAGATGGCTCCATATGAGGCGTTGTATGGTAGACGGTGTCGGTCTCCAGTCGGATGGTTTGAGCCGGGAGAGGCTAGATTGTTGGGTTCTGAGTTAGTCCAGGATGCCTTGGACAAGGTGAAGATCATTCAGTATAGACTTCGTACAACTCAGTCCAGGCAGAAGAGTTATGCGGATCGCAGAGTTCGAGATTTGGAATTTATGATAGGCGATCGGGTATTTCTTCGGGTGTCGCCCATGAAGGGCGTGATGAGATTCGGAAAGAAGGGAAAGTTGAGCCCTAGGTACATTGGTCCATTTGAGATTCTGGATAAGGTAGGAGAGGTGGCCTACAGGCTTGCCTTGCCACCTAGTTTGTCAGCCGTGCATCCGATATTTCACGTATCTATGCTCCAGAGGTATACTGCGGATCCATCTCATGTACTTGACTTCAGTTGTGTCCATATGGACAAGGATTTGTCTTATGAGGAGGAGCCGGTAACCATATTAGACCGGCAGGTGCGACAGTTGAGATCGAAGAGTTATCCTTCGGTTCGTGTTCAGTGGGGAGGTCAGCCTGTTGAGGTAGCTACTTGAGAGTCCGATTCCGATATGCGGAGTCGATATCCCTACCTTTTCGCCGATTCAGGTACCTTTCTATGTCCGTTCAAGGACGAACGGTTGTTTTAGAGGTGGAGATTATGATGACCCAAAAGGTCATCTTGTGTTAATTTAGCAAAAACTGTGTTTCGAGGCCTCGAAAGCCTCCGTTAATCTCACCTAGATGTGCGTGCACAGCCGGGGCACGTAGCCAGGAAGCCTTTATGTGGAAATGTGTTAAACAGTTGAATTGATGATAATTAATGGAATAAAGTTGACTTTGGTCAACATTTTTGGTAAACGGACCCGGACCCGTGATTTGACGGTCCCGGAGGATCCGTAGAAAAATATGGGACCTGGGCGTATGCCCGGAATCGAATTCCGAGGTCCCAATTCCGAGAAATGAATTTTTAAAGAAAATTGTTTTCTGAAAATAATAAAGACTTTTGAAAATGAACTTTGATGTGAAATCTGTGTTACCGAGCTGGTATTATGGTTCCGGAGCTCGGAACAGGTTCAATATGTGTTATGTGAGTTATCTGTAAAATTTGGAAATAAACGGACTTGGTTTGACCTGTTTCGGATCAAAATTGGAAAATTTGATAGTTTATGAAGTTTGAGGAAATTCTATGGATTTTTGAGTTTAATTCATTGTTTTTATGTTATTTTGGTGGTTTAATTACTCGAATAAGTTCGTAGGATGATTTTGAAGTCGTGTGTATATTTGGTTTTGAGCCCCGAGGGCTCGGGTGAGTTCCGGGTAGGTGTCGGGGTTCCAGTACTCTCCGTGATCGCAGGGCACCTGTCGCGATCGCGATAGCCAAATTCGCCCAGTGATTTTAATGTTCAAAAACGGAATACCATACGGGATTTTCACATTCTTTCACTATTTTCTTCTTCTCCACTCTTCTTGGGCGATTCTTAGGAGACTATTCCACCATAGCTTCATAGGTAAGTGTTCTTAACTCTAATTTCTTCAATTTTCCTTCATCAATCACTAGATTCTAGGTCTAAAAACATGAAATCAAAGGTGTAAATTGGGGGTTTTGGGTAGAGTTAGGGATTTTGGAAATTTTGGGAATTCAACCTTATTTTGGGCTCAGATTTCAAAACAAATTGTATATTCAGATTCATGGGGGAATGGGTGATCGAGTTTTGGTCTGAACCTCGGGTTTGGACCAAGCGGGCCTGGGGTCGAATTTGGTATTTTTGGAAGAATTATGGAAAATGTGTAATTAGGCTTTGGGATTGAGTTATTGAATAATTATTGATGTTATTAAGTCAATTATGTCTAGATATTGTCGTTACGGAGTCGGATTCAAGAGGAAAGGCCGTGATTGAGGCTTGACTTACATTCGTGGAGCCGAGGTAAGTGTTTGGCCTAACCTTAGCTTGAGGGATTAGGTATAGAGTCTTATTTGCTATGTGTAATTCATGTCCAACGTATAGGTGAGGTGACGGGTACCTATATGTGTTGGTCAAGCATGCCCGTGAGTCGAATTTTGATGAGTTATTTAATGTCTTTGATATTCTCCGTGTTGTGAATTATCGGGAACCATGGAAGTGGTACCTTGAGGTTACTTCTTGACGTAGAAAGTTCTTGATTATGTGTTCGGTTGAGGGTTTTACTGTTGATATGATACTTCTGAGTGAGATTGGTTATAGCTGAGTCCCTTGCCGGGACAATAGAATTGTGTTGATTATGTCTGTACATTTGAAATGTCGTATTGTTAAGCTTTCATATCAAATGTTGTTTTTGTATTCATCATGCACGAGGGAAAATTCCATGCTGATGATTATTATTTATGCATGAGGGAACATTTCGTGCCGATGATTATTATTTATGCATGAGGGAACATTCTGTGCCGATGATTATATTATTTATGCACGAGGGAACATTCCGTGCCGATTGATTATTATTTATGCACGAGGGGACATTCTGTGCCGAGTCATTATTATTTATGCACGAAGGGGCATTCCGTGTCGTGTGATTTTGAGGCTATACACGAGGGGTCATGCCGTGTTTTCTCCTGTCTATTTTAATTGTTCGGGTTGATATTTCCTGTTTTACTTCTACATTTCTGTTAGTACTTGATTCTACTGTTTTAGCAAGTGTTGCCCCTCTTATCCCCAACATGTTCTTCCCCGTAATTGTATTCTTGTTTATTTTCTGCTATACTATTGAACTGCACAAGTACAATTTGTTGTCGTGTCCTTGCCTCGTCACTACTTCGCCGAGGTTAGGCTTGGCACTTACTCAGTACATGGGGTCGGTTGTACTGATGCTACACCTGCACTTCTTTATTTTGTGCAGATTACGCAGCCGGACCCAGTGGGACTCGTTAGGGGGAGTATCCTTCAGTCCATTCCAAACGACACCGAGGTAGTTCCGCAGGCGTTCGTGGATCTCGGCATTACTGTCTATCTTTCATTCTGTCATCTATGTGTTCCAGACAGATATATCATTTTATTTCAAACTGTTGTTTTTAGCCAAATCTTAGACTGGTTCGTGAGTTTGTACATAAAGGGATTTCTTCGTTATTAGCTATGGTTATTTAGATTTGGTTAATGCTTCCGCACTTTATCTCAATTACCTAGTTAGTATTTGTTATTTTCACTTGTTGATAAACCAATTCAGTTAACACGTTGACTTGCCTAGCGGGTGCAACGTTAGGCGCCATCACGGCCTGAAGGTGGGATTTCGGGTCGTGACATAGGAGGCCCTTGATGTTCGCGTCCTTTTGCAAGTCGCTTATCGCTTAGAAGCTCTATAAGGTGTCCTTGTCGTAGCATATTCACGGCTTCCTGCCTCAGGGCGAAGCAGTCTTTAGTCTTGTGCCCTCGTTCCTGGTGGAACTCATAGAGGGCGTCAGATTTTCTGCTGTTAAGGTCCGATCTCATCTTTGGCAGCCACTTTACTTTTGGTGCGAGCTTCTCCAGGGTGTAGACTATCTCTGTAGGTGACACAAAAAAATTATGAGCAGATAATTGGGGAGCATACCTCTATCATTCTGATGGGTTCCTGTCCTTGGTCTGGATGGACCTTCTTCGTAGCGGGGGGAGGGGGCGGCGGCCGTTCTTATATATGGTTGATGTTGTCCCCTGTTAGGTCACAGAATTGGATGATCTCTTCTGGAGTTATCTCTTCGATCGTTCCTTGATTCCTCTTGTACCCAGGTTAGTCGGTGGGTTAGCCCATTAAGTCCGTCTTCGTCTGCACGGACCTCGGAACAATAAGCATTGTGGATTTCATCCCAAGCGGTTGGGGGGGGGCACTTCATCAACCGATTCAACAGTTTCCTCATTGCCCTTGAACCATCCCTACTCATCCCGTTCTGAAAAGCTGCGACAGTCATCCCTTCAGACACGTTTGGCAAAGTCATCCTTACTCGGTTGAACCTTTTTGGCCTTCTTGGCTCCGGCGTGGGCCATTACGAACTTGTCGGCCATTTATTCAAAGATTTCTATTGAGCATGTTGGTAGCTGCGAATACTAGGTTAATGCCCCTCATGTGAGGGTTTCGCCGAACTTCTTCAGCAAGATGGAAGACACTTGTTCTTTGGTGAGGTCGTTGCGTTTCACAGCAGTGATGTAATGAGTCATGTGATCTTCAAGGTCGGTTGTGCCGTCATATATCCTGAGGTATGGTGGCATTTAAAATGTTTTGGTATGGCATGCGGTGTTGCATCGTCACTGTAGGGATGCTCGACAAACCTGCTGGCATCTCTCGGCAACAGCTTAGGAGCGCCTGGTATCTTGTTGGCCCTTTCTTGGTGTTCTTTCATATGATCTCGGAGTGCCTTGTTTTTATTTTCCATTTCTTCCATCCTTTTTAGGATGGCTGTGAGGGCGTTGTCACCTGCACTATCAATGACATGGTGAGCAATACCTGTCGTTGGAGGAAAGAGTTGGTTGCATTTCTCATCCGCTTTTTGTATCGTGCAAGTCCTTGTATTTTATGTAGTCGTGTCCCGAGCGGGCTTGTTGAGGACGCTATTTAGTGTGTCAGCTAGACACGCTTCGAGGAGCTTTTTTACAGGTGGGGGTGTTTCTTCTTCCACAGACGTGAAGGCTCCCTTACCATGGGAAGCACACAACTTTCGTTGATGACGTTCACGAGGTTGGTTGGGAGGTCACTTGTTATTCTTGTCCTTTCTTCTCGGTTATCTACCATGTTGGTATTCTTGTACATAAGGAAAGGAGATCTTATTTTTTCTTTTACATTATTGACTCGTGCTAAGATCTAGAATAAACTAAAAGTTTAACTAAGAGATCCCTAGAGACGGCGCTAGATTGTTTGACTAAAAAATATATATCTTGGTTCAAATAATTAGATTTATGTGATTAGGGGTTAAAGTTAGTTAACAATAATATTTCTAGATGAAACTTTCAAGGGTTCAATAAACAATAGATGGGTTGGATCAGATAGTAATAACAACATGCAATTACTATTCTAAGAAGCATGAGCAATAATGCAGCATTCAATAGCAATGAATACCAATAAATGACACTTAAGTAAATAGGAGGAATGATTCACCAAATAAAGGATGAAATAGATGGATGTTCCTCTTAATAATGATGAATGACAAACAAATCCTTGAATAATCGAGTTATTCTCGGATCTGATGAAAAAGTATGGAATAGTACAAACAAGAATCTTAGTGAAAAGATGGTGCTTGTATCTTAGCAAGAGAGAGAGAACGTGTTTGTCAAAAGTGAGTTCTTACAAGTGAATATTACATACCCCATCACTGTCTTCTTTTTCTATTTATATGGGACGTGCTTCTAAGAAATCCTAAAAGTACAAGTACAGAGAATATCCAATAGAATATTCTCACTAGTATCTTATCTTGAAAACTAGACGTTACAGCGCTACCAAACGTATTCGACCTCGACTTCGTCTCTTGTTGACGCATTGACTACGGCCCTTGTTGACTCTTCGACCACAAACTTCGCTGCTTCTTTGAGCCGTTTAGACAAATGACGATTTGAGAACTCTCTCCTTAGTATTATCTTGGCGGGAATATTCTAACGCTAGATTTGGACCCATACAGAAGCATGTGCCGGTTTTGCGTAAAGCAGTTTCACAGAAATTAAATTCACACTATCAAATAAAGCTAGAGTTGAAGAAATTTGTCAGACTGTACATATCAAGTAATTTGGTTTCATTTTCTTATGGTTTTTGCTCAGGCTTGATTGGGATCAAAGTCGTATGGAGTAAAAAGCAAACCTCATTTAAGTACAAAATATGACGGAAAATTAATAGTCCTATTTTTAAAATATAATATTACTAGGATACTATGTCAAAATACTTGCAAAATATTTAAATAATATGCTTTGTATTTAATTTATGTGAAATTATTTGAACGCGGCCTCTGACAAATGAATGCCGTGCTGCAAAGCTTTTCTCTAAGCATATGAAGGTTGAGGAGCAGGTATTCCATTTACTACCTGGAAGATTGAGAAACTTTAAATATAATTTTGAATCATTGACAAAAAAAAGCTCTCTGCTAATTCTCCACCATGTTCAGTAACATCCATCGTGTTAACACATCATAAACAATATTAAATATATGTCTTTCTAGTAATGCACCCTTTCCTCCCTTCTCCTGGTTGACTTTCTCTCTCTCTCTATTTTATTTTATAACTTTTCACGTGGAATGCTATTGATAATTTTTCTTATATTCAATTTGTTTACCTCGAAATACGAGTAACAATTAAATTTATAATGTGGTTATAAGGATATGTGATCTAATTCAATGCCAATTGATAAATAGCTAAAGAAGTAAAAGTATTAAACGATTAAAATGGATCAAAGCAGTGTAGTAGCAAGTTATCGACCTCGATCTAGATTAGGCTCGAGGTCAAGTGCCAAGAACAGTAAGAGCAGCAATAGTAATATGAACATTAAGAACTATAAAGAGAGCAGAGTGCTTTGTATTTCTTAGTAATGGCGTAAGTGGTAAGTGCGTATGATGATACTAATGATAATGAGTTTTTTACAAATGAACAGGGTTACTCTTTATATAGTAAAAGAATCCTAAATAAGGTATGTCTTTAATTTTGGAAGTAAAATACATGATTGATATCAATAACCGTTAATGGTTCTGCCGGTTCCGAGATCTTCGCCGAGATTGGCGGTCGATTGTGGATATCTCGTGATTCTGTTACTGCGATGTCGATTTAGCCTAACCTTGATCCCTCAGTCTTCTTCGAGCCCGAACTTGCTTCGATATCGACTCACTCGCGAGACATACCCTCGAACTCGTATAATTGGGTACACTCGATTTTACCGCATACAGATAATCCCCGCGTGTCTTAGAATAAAATGACAAGAAACAATTTGAATCTCGATTTCTCGATATCTCGATCGTGATGTCATTTCCATGATGCAACGATGGATGTGACCGAAACGTCCCGTCGGTTCGGTTCCCAAAAACCATCAATGCATGTCAGTCGTTGGCTAGTGGCACCGAACCGCCGTTTTAAACCTATAAATATCATCTCCTTACTAGATTCAAACTTTACTTTACTTTGATCATAAACTCTTGAGTTCACAATCCTTCTCGGTTTCCTCTCATCGCCGCCTATTAAACCACCATTGTTCCACCGGAGCCGCCAGTTCTAAACCTTCTTTTTACTACCCACTCGTACGTAAATGGCGAAGACCTCTAAAACAGTACCGCAAAAGGAGAAAGCTCCATCTTCTTCCTCCCGGTCGGTCGGCGATAAAACGCAGGTAGAACCAGCCGCCCATGAATACGTACCTGGCCCATGTGTCCTTAAAACTGATTTTAAGGTTGATACCCCCTCATCGGTGCCAGGCCAATGTGAATATGTGTCGGTGTACATGTGTTCGATTATCGAGGGCCATGTCGAGGCCATGAAGAAGGACTGTAGATGGGGTCCAGAGGTGGTGGTTGAAATTCCTACGCCTGGAGAGAGCATCACCACACATGTAAAGGGGTTCTTGAGTGTTTACACTTACCCCTTCACATTGGGTCCTGTCGACCCCGTGATCTTCGATTTTTGCAAGAGGTACGAGGTCACCCTCGGTCAGCTCCACCCCTCATTTTGGCGCATAGTGATCATGTTGCGCTTTACTCCAACGAGGTCGGGGGTTGGAGTTCACATTGGACCACCTTATTCAGTTATACAGGCCTCGACTCTATCGAGAGCTAATCAGACTTAACTGCCGAGCAAACAAAGCCCTATTCTTGAATATCAACGAGGATAAAGATCGGGGTTGGATGAGTCGATTCATACGGGTGAGGACCTGTGATATAATACCAGAAGAAAAGATGTCATTTCCCGAGGAGTGGAAATCCAAACGTAAGTGACTTTTTTTTCTTTTGGTTCTGTGTCTCTTTCGATCTTGTGTAACATTTTTCTTCGACCATGTAGCTGACCTTTGGATGCCCGAGGTGGTGCCTGATTTTGAATACTGGATCACAAGCTTGCCTCCACCTCGACTCGTGCTGAATGAGTGTGGAGGGATTTGGATAAAGGCAAGTGGGAGGCCAAAAACCATGGTAAGGTCCCTTCTTACGTATTCCGAAACAATTACTCCTTTTCTCCATTATTGATCTTCTGTTTATGCAAGCCTGACCAAAGACGCCATTATGAGGCCTTCGAGCGAAGGTGGCGAAGCTATGTCTTCGGTTCCGATGGAAAAGGAAAAGAAAATAAAAAATCCCTCGTAATCTGAGGTCTCCAAATCCGAACTGATTTTAAGGTTGATAACCCCTCATCGGTGCCAGGCCAATGCGAATATGTGTCGGTGTACATGTGTTCGATTATCGAGGGCCATGAAGAAGGACTGTAGATGGGGTCCAGAGGTGGTGGTTCAAATTTCTACGCCTGAAGAGAGCATCACCACACATGTGAAGGGGTTCTTGAGTGTTTACACTTGCCCCTTCACATTGGGTCCTGTCGACCCCGTGATCTTCGATTTCTGCAAGAGGTACGAGGTCACCCTCGGTCAGCTCCACCCCTCACTTTGGCGCATAGTGATCATGTTGCGCTTTACTCCAATGAGGTCGGGGGGTTGGAGTTCACATTGGACCACCTTATTCGGTTATACAAGCCTCGACTCTATCGAGGGATAATCAGACTTAACTACCGAGCAAACAAAGCCCTATTCTTGAATATCGACGAGGATAAAGATCGGGGTTGGATGAGTCGATTCATACGGGTGAGTACCTGTGATATAATACCAGAAGAAAAGATGTCATTTCCCGAGGAGTGGAACGCCAAACGTAAGTGACTTTTTGTTCTTTTGGTTCCGTGTCTCTTTCGATCTTGTGTAACATTTTTCTTCGACCATGCAGCTGATCCNGATCTTCGATTTTTGCAAGAGGTACGAGGTCACCCTCGGTCAGCTCCACCCCTCATTTTGGCGCATAGTGATCATGTTGCGCTTTACTCCAACGAGGTCGGGGGTTGGAGTTCACATTGGACCACCTTATTCAGTTATACAGGCCTCGACTCTATCGAGAGCTAATCAGACTTAACTGCCGAGCAAACAAAGCCCTATTCTTGAATATCAACGAGGATAAAGATCGGGGTTGGATGAGTCGATTCATACGGGTGAGGACCTGTGATATAATACCAGAAGAAAAGATGTCATTTCCCGAGGAGTGGAAATCCAAACGTAAGTGACTTTTTTTTCTTTTGGTTCTGTGTCTCTTTCGATCTTGTGTAACATTTTTCTTCGACCATGTAGCTGACCTTTGGATGCCCGAGGTGGTGCCTGATTTTGAATACTGGATCACAAGCTTGCCTCCACCTCGACTCGTGCTGAATGAGTGTGGAGGGATTTGGATAAAGGCAAGTGGGAGGCCAAAAACCATGGTAAGGTCCCTTCTTACGTATTCCGAAACAATTACTCCTTTTCTCCATTATTGATCTTCTGTTTATGCAAGCCTGACCAAAGACACCATTATGAGGCCTTCGAGCGAAGGTGGCGAAGCTATGTCTTCGGTTCCGATGGAAAAGGAAAAGAAAATAAAAAATCCCTCGCAATCTGAGGTCTCCAAATCCAAACCTCGAAGGGTGAGGAGAAAAACAGTCGACGTCTTAGCGGGTGCGGTCCAAACGTTGAGGGACCAGGACGAGGAGGAGGAAGAAGAAGGCTCCTCGGTGTTGATAGCTCGAGGTTGCTTCGTATCCTGAGCTGCCGCCTGCAGCAACTAAGCCTCACTTCGAGGAGGCTTTGAAAATAAAATCGGGGGTGATCTCCAAATCTCCTGAGGTAGAGACGGTGTCTTGATCATCGACTTCTACACCGGGAAGGGACGGTTCTGAGACCAGGAGGATCGGACAGAGCGCTCTGAGCGATTCGCTCGGAGCCATGACAATAGGTCAAATTCCTTCCATGCCGGTCTTTCTGAATGGGCGATAAGGGATGCCCAAAGGCTGAAGACCCCCAATGGCGGAGGCTCTAGCGCTGGTGATCCTTTTCAGGATTGCTTTGCGGGGGTTGATAATGCCTCCGATATCACTGATGTTTCAATCCTCATGGCGGAAGCTCAACGTCTTTTTTCCAAGTTAAGTGCTTGTTGTTTTTTGGTCATTCCTCTTCATCCTTTTTCTAAGGTTATTCTTTCTAACTTGTGTTATTCTTCTTTGTATAGGCTTCTTCCAAATTCCGAGCTGACTTTAGTCAGTGCGAGGCCGATCTTCAGAGGGTCTCGGAAGAGAGGAACACTTTGAACACTCCGAGCGGACCTGGCCAACGCTCATGAGGAGGAGGCCGAGTTGGAAAAGCATGTAACCGCCTTATTGATACAATATGTAATTGACTCCACTGTGGAAGCTAAACCTTCGAAATCTCAGTTGCAGCAGAAGGTGGACAAGATCGGTCTTCGGGCGGAGGTCGACCAGGTTAAGACCGACTGTGATCGGTGGAAAGCTAGGATGGACTGCCTTGCTGCTGAAAAGGAAGAAGCTTTGGCCAAGTTATCTTCGGCGAAGGCCCATCTCCAAGATCTTAGAGAAAACGGTTCTGCTCAGGCCAAAAGGGTCGAAGAGCTCGAAGCGTGGCTCAGCGAGGCCAAGGCTAAGATCGAAAAGACTAGGCCAAGGTGGACAAATCCACATCGCAGTATCGGACTGGCGTCATAGCTATTCAAACCTAGCTGAGGGAGGCTTCCAATCGGGAGCAATGACGTAGCGACTTGGCAAAGTGCCAATCCTAGAGGGAATCCCTCGAGGAAATTCATGCTCGATGTGTTGACCTCTTCGAAGAGATTGCTTGGGCAAAAGAGCTCGAGGACGAAGCTAGGCAGCTCGTCTCTTTCGATGATTATAATGATGATGGCGGGTCCGGTAGCGGAGAAGACGGAGGTGAGGTTGCTGAAGAAGATGCGTCTGAAGAAGATGCTCGGGGAGAGGAGGTATTGAGGGGGCTAGCCCCGATCATAACTAGATTGTAACTTCTTTTTCTTTTTATTTTGTAAGGCCCTGGCTGGCCCTTTGTACATATATTTTTTGATATAATGAAATTTTTTTCTTTGATGCCTTCATAAGTTTTTCTTCATGCCTTTGTATGTTTAATTGCCTTCGTTGAAAAGTTCTCATTGTTTTAGTTCAACTTGTGATCGAAATAAACCCTTTGGTTTTTTTTTTCGAGGGCAAGTCCCCGAGTTACGAAGGCAAGTCCCCGAGTCCGAAACTCATTTGAGACTCGTCTCAGGGATGGCTCATTTCGAATTGGCAGATGAATTATCTCAAATAACCAAGCTCGAATAGTTTTATAGGATAGGGTAGACCCTTAGGTTTTGATCAATGATTGTTAAGTTTTCGAGTTCACCGCTATACCTTTTATGTGAATCTTCGAGTTGTAGTTAATCATTTGTTTAAGCTCAGAATAACCGAACCCTTGGGTTCGAATTGAGTGAGAGAGAGGTCTTGAACTCTAATTGTATCGGCCTTTAGGCTTATTAGATTGGCCCTTAGGATCTTTTATATTGGCCCTTAGGCTCGTTAAATCGGTCCTTAGGCTATTTTAGGTCGGCCCTTAGGCTCTTTAAGTTGGGCCAATTTGGCCTCTAAAAATGGCTATAATTTTTTCCTCTTTTCGGCTAAAAGACTTAGTGAAATTTTCTTTATGCCTTAGCATGTGCTTTTTGTACCTGTTGGATTTTTCGAGGGTTCAGTGATCGGAGCCCAATTTTTTCTTAACTCGTTTGTGTTAAGATAATTAAATACCTCTTGAGGCTTTTTCGAAGGCTGATATTATCGAAGCCTTTAAATTTTTTGAGGGCTGATTTTATCGAAGCACTTTTTTGTTTGGTTTGCCGATGGTAGCCTTTTAACCAGTTTTTCAAAGTATTTGAAGGCCTTTAGTTTATGGCAGAAGTCGAACATCTCCGGGCCGTATTATTTCAGCCGTAGCCCTTTTATATGGTCGTAGTATTTAATATGGCCGTATCCTTCGGGTACGTATCTTGGACTTGTTTCCCGATAACATTTTGAACTTGTTCGAAATGTTAGTCCCCGAGTGTGATGGCCTTGGCATGTATATCTGGGGGTGCCTCTTTGAGGTCTTATGATTTCGAACTTAGATAGCTCGAGTAGCAGTCCCCGAGTGTTCGAGGTATGCTTGCACTTGGCCCTTGGGCCATTTTTCGCAAGTGTTAGTTTTGCACAATAGATCATAAGTACATGACTCATACAATAGAAATTCTACTTCAAACACGAGATGTTTGAGAAAAAAGGGAGTGCTTCTTTGTATTATTCATACATGCGTACATGTTTTGTTGTTGGGACTCGGCTAATCTATATGGACACGGTT
>ML386461.1:0-13195 GCA_005239525.1 Nicotiana knightiana | reverse complement strand
ATTGATACCTTCACGGTAATAATTTTGTCTTCTTTCAGACTTATCACATATTGCTATCACATTTTCTTAAGGGAAATGAGAATGAAGAAAATTCAATGGGACGGGTTTTCACTTTTTGTGCTCACAATCATACATGAATTTGATCATGGCAAGACAGATAAATTTTACCATTTCGAGTGGTTATAATTTCTTTCATACTCCATTAGAGTTACAATCAAAATTTATGGTCTTTGCTTGTATTTAAAATCAAATTATAGAACGTTGATCATGCCCAACTATGCCTTATAAAAAGGACAAAGCAGTCGCTGCAAATATATTCCGAATATTAAGTCCAGAGTCGAATCCCACAGGGAATTAACCTATCAATTACTGCTATCAGATTCACACAATTCCACATAATTAACTTACCAAGATATTTAAATAACAAATGGTTGGTTTTCTACTAACTATTACTTAATGAAACTATAGTAACTAAGAGCTAACTAAGAACGGGTTGTAAATAATAATAAGAATGGTCTAAGGTTATGATTTTCCCTATTGTTGGAATCCCTTCCCATTATGTTTGGTATAAATTTTCCTAAACTTCTCTATCGATCATGAGCACTCTGACTGTCGTAAATCTCACTCGAATAATTACGACAATATACTAGACATACTCTCCTGAGTTACGCTACCTAGCTTTAATTACAGCTCACTTAGATCGCACCCAAGGTTTCGTTATCCCTAATCCCACCTTTAAACCCTTTGTTATTGATCTGTCATATACGTCGGGAGTGATGTTGTTCAATGATCATGCTCAACTATGTCTATTAAAAGACTAAGTGGGCGTTGCAAATATTATCCAGGTATTTTGTCCAGAGTCGAATCCCACAGGGAATTAACGTATCAAATATCATCTTTAGATTACTGGATTCTCAATAGTCAACTTTCTCAAACGTTGTGTATATCACTTTGTGTTGTTTCTACTACTACAGCTGAACAGAAATAATAAACTTAAGATTAACTAACAATAAGATGTAAACAATTGGATTAAAGGTCTAAGATTATGGTTTCCCCCGTTGGTGAACTTCCTTCTTGTATACTTCCTACAGTTTTGATTTAGTTGTCTCTATCAATCATGAATACTCCAGCTACCATAAATCTTTCTCAAGTAATTATGATAATTTACTACACTCACTCTCTCAAGTTACGCTAGCTAGATTGCATTACAGTTCACTTTAGATTGCACCCGAGGTATCGTTATCTCTAATCCAACCTCTGAACCCTCGTTTATGACTCTCGCCTATACTCTAGGAGTGGTGTTGTTCAAACAACTACCTAAATATGCACTCTCCCTCAAGTAGATGCATAATAAATAGGCTCAGCTAATTGAGGGCCCTTCAATCAACTACAACAAGAACTTAGTTGAACAAATAGAGATTAACAACCAACCAAAACTATATTAATATCACAATAACGTCATCCCCCAACTGGTTCCATCAAAACCTTAGATTAGAAAAGTTAGCTACTCATAATAATGATAAAAACTACAAAAGAATTCATAAGCAAAGGTAAAAGCACAAAAGAAGGAGATATGGATTGATGCCCAATTGCCTCTTTGCCTCTTGCCTTTGCTTTTCTTGTTCTAAACCCTAAATCTTGATTACCTACTCCTTTGGGTGAATTGAAACTTTTATAGGTTAAGTGAGTTGGCCCCGAACTTCCAAAAATACCCCTTTCGAATTATTTTTCCCGTCTGGACTAGCGCGGGGGTGCTAGTCTCGCGCTAATGCCCGCACTAATGCGGTTTCTATCTGCCCGGTCTGCTGGACTAGCGCGGGCGTGCTAATTCCCGCGCTAATGAGGTTTCATTTTGTCACAAGCGTCTTCATCCTTCAAGTCATCCATAAATTATCCCATGGGGCTGTTCTTCTTCAATTTGGCACAAATCACCATCCTAAGTCCTCAATAGTGTATTATACTCTTGTGAAACACAAAAATCACAATTAGAGTCAACTTATCATCATTTAATAATCGTTAAGACAGTGAAGCATCATTAAGTTAGAGCATAAACATATGCTAAACTATGTGAATTTAGCCTGTTATCAAAACCCCACACTTAAATCATTGCTAGTCCTTGAGCAATCCACTATATCCTACATGGCTTCTTTCCCCAAACACTTCCCTACGGTATCACACCACAAACATTTTACAAGCATTATACCTAGCAGTGTAACATCTATGCCTCAAACGATGACTCTCACATGCCATGCTATACTCTTACTTCCTCAAGATACTCTACAAGGAGGTCAAGACTTACCTCTCTGTCATGAATCACGTGCCCTCACGTCACACAATTGAGAGTAGTTCCACAAAAATAATATTAAGAACAAGTAGGAACTTTAGGTAGGAAGTATTCCCTCACTCTCAAAAAGAACATTCATATGCCACAAAGATACACCATAGGCTTTCCCGTAGTGTAATACTCTACTAATCGAATCCATTCAGTCTAAGATCAATTAGGTCTTCATTTGGTTGTAGTGTTGTAACGACCTGGTCGGTCATTTTAAGAATTTGCAACCCGACCCCCTATTTACCACTTATCCCATGTCTTTTTATGTTATAGGAACTTGTCGGAGCATTGAGTGATGAAATCCGGGGTGATTTGGGCACATAATCCATAAATGTGGAATTTAGCTTTAGAAATCTAACCGTAGCTAGAGCTGTGTGAAGACGGATCCGGAATTGAATTTCGTTGACCCTGTTAGCTCCGTTGGGTGATTTCAGGGTTAGGAGCATGCTCGGAATTTGTCTTCGAGGTCGGTTGTGGATTTAGGCTTGAATTGACAAAATTTGGAATTTTGGTGATTTTGGTCGATAGGTTAGATTTTGATATCGGACTCGGAATGGATTTTTGAAAGAGACAGTAGGTCTGTAACGTCATTTATAACCTGTGTGCAAAATTTGAGATCATTCGGATGAGTTTAGACGTGTTTCGGTGTCAGATGTGAATTCTAGAAACTTCTTAAGTTCTTAGGCTTGAATCTATGCATAATTGATGATTTTGATGTTATGAGATGTGTTTTTAAGGCTCGACCAAGTTTGAAAAAGGTACTAGGGTCAGTTGGTAGGTTTTGTTGAGGTCTCGAGGGCCTCGGGGTTGTTTCAGATGCCCAACGGCTCAGTTTTGTGAAATTGAGAACAGCTGAACCATTCTGGTTCTGGTGTCTCGCACCAGCGATGGTATTTTCGCAGGTGCGGACACACAGGTGCGAAGGGGGAGCCGCAGGTGCGACCCCAGGCCATTAAAGTAATTTCCGCACCTGCGATGGTATTTCTGCAGGTGCGGGCACGCAGGTGCGAAAGGGGTGTCGCAGGTGCGACCCAAGGCCACTTAATGAATTTCCGCACCTGCGATTGGGTTTCCGCAGGTGCGATCCCAGTGTCGCAGGTGCGAAATGTCTGGGCAGTTTATACCAAAAATCCGAGGTTTTGAATTTCATAATTCCAAAATCGATTGTGAGCTCGGAACTTGGCGATTTTCAGTGGGATTTGAAGAGGAGGATCATAGGTAATGTTTTCTAACCTTAATCCCTTTATATATCATTAATCTCTATCATTTTTCATAATCTAACCAAGGAAATTAGATGAAAAACCATGGAAATGGGATGAAATCTTCCCAAGTAGAAATTTGAGGATTTAGGGAGATTTAGACGTAGGATTCTGTTGATTCTTGTTCGAGTGGGTTCATGAGCGAATGGGTGTTCGGGAAATATAAATTTTACCCGATTTTGAGACGTGGGCCCAGGGGGACTTTTTGGGCAAATTTCCTAATTTCGCGTATTAGCTTATAAATAATTAGCTATTATGTTCCCTTGAAGTGATATTTACACCATGCAATCGATTTGAATAGATTTGGGTCACCCGGAGTCAGATACTCGTGGCAAGGGCTTGGGACTTTCCCCTAGGCATTTTTATACTGATTTTGTTGTGTGGACGCCGTGTACACGAGGTGACAAGTGCGTGCACGGGTCATTGTTTCTAAAATCATATTTTTACTCCCACGAAATCGCTCATTTTCATTCATATATTACTTTTTCCTATCTTAATTTAGTAGATAGCCTAGGAGTAAGCATGTCTACCTGTTCTGACTTGATTTTCCTCATTCGTTACTAGTCACATCATGCTTAGGTAGTTTTACTCTATCCTTATCTGTTGTTTTTCCTGGATTGTTTACTTAATCCATAATTGACATACTTTTGCCTTGCATATTTAAATTGGGACTACGGACCGATATCCGGGAGATTTCTCCCTGTACTGCATTTCATATTTAAATTGGGACTACGGACCGAGATCTAGGAGCTTTCCCCCTGTACTGAAATGCATATTTAAATTGGGACTACGGACAGAGATCCAGGAGCTTTCCCCCTGTAATACATAGCATATTTAAATTGGGACTACAGATTGAGATCCGGGAGATTTCTCCGTGTACTGCATTGCACATTTATTGTTGAGATATATGTTGTGTTGAGCCGAGGGCTCTCTTCATGTTATTAAATCTTTCCGTTCTCATTGATCCTGTTTATCATTGTTTAGCTATTTTTCACTATTCTAAATTGTATATTGACTTGTTTTACAAACTCAATAGGGCCTCAACCTGACCTCGTTACAACTTGACTGGGGTTCGGCTTGGCACTTACGGAGTACCGAATGTGGAGTACTCAGGCCCTTTCCTGCGCATGTTTTCCCCATGTGCAGATTCAGTTACCAGCACCCAGTATCATGGCTAGGAGTTGTCTAGCAGCAGCCAGGAGACCGCGAGGTAATTCTTCCGCGTCCGCAGAATCCCGTGAGTCCCCTTCTACTCTAGTATAGGCATAGAAGACTTGTATATTTTTCCACTTTTTCATTGTATAGATCTACATTTAGCACAGAGCTTGTGACTATGGTGACATTCCGGGTTTTGGGAAGTAAATGTATATGTTGAGCAGCTACGTTATGTCTATCTGAATTCTTTATTTTTCTGGCTTTGTTTTATTGATTCTGTCATGTTCCGCAAATTTTAGGCTTACCTAGTCGTAGAGACTAGATTCCGTCACGATACCTTTCGGAGGGTAAATTGGGTCGTGACAAGTGTAGGCTAAGAGCGTCTAGGTTCATAGGAGTCAAAATCCGGTTTATTAGAGTCTCGCGGATCGGTGCGGAGATGTCTGTATCTATCTTTGAGAGGCTATGTAACTGTTAAGAACAATTAAATCCTTTGGAATTCCTTATCGTGCTAGTTGTTGTCATCAAATTCTTAAACTCTATTTTATTCTTGCTTGCAGATGGTTCGTACCCGTACCGGACGTACTGATGACCAGGCACCCGAGCCCCCACTCAGAGCCACCAGAGGCAGGGCCGGGGCAGGGGTCGAGCACGCGGTGTAGCCTGAGCACCGGCTAGAGCAGAGGCAGAGGAGCCCCCAGCAGCTACAGGTTGAGGGGCACAGGAGGTCCCTACTGTTACTCCAGACCTACAGGAGACATTGGCCCAGTTCTTGAGTGCCTTCAGTACTCTGTCTCAGGCGGATCTACTCCCAATAGCTCCAGCTACATCCCAGGCCGGAGGAGGGACACAGACTCTCGCGGCCCGTACTCCTGAGTAGAGGGTTCATATTGGGCAGGTTCCAGAGTATATTCCTATGCCTCCAGCAGCTCCAACTCATCATGAGACTAGGATAACTGTTCCTGAGGCAGAGCAGCTCCGACCTGAGAGGTACAAGAAATACCACCCCCCTGAGTTCAACGGACTAGCTTAGGATGACGCCCTGGGTTTTATTGAGGGGTATCATCGCATTCACTGCACTATAGGTATTGTGAAGACGAGTGGGGTTTCTTTCACTGCTTTCCAGCTGAGGGGAGCAGCTTATCAGTGGTGGTGTGCTTTTGAGCTTAGTAGCCCGGACGAGGCAGCTTCACTTACTTGGGCTCAGTTTTCTGAGATGTTCTTACTTGAGTTTGTCCCTCAGAGTTTCAGGGATGCTTGGCGTTCGGAATTTGAGTAGCTACGCCAGGGTGCCATGACTGTGTCAGAGTATGCAGTCCGTTTCACCGATTTGGCTCGCCATGCACTAGCTTTGGTTGTCACTGTTCGAAATAGGGTTCATCGCTTTATTGAGGGACTCCACCCCAGCATTCGGACCAGCATGGCCAGCGAGATGGAGACCGATATTACTTACCTGCAGGCCATGAGTATTGCCCGGAGGATTGAGATTATGTTAGCCCGGGATAGGGAGGAGAGAGAGGCCAAGAGGTCTCGAGAGACTGGTCATTCAGGAGCCCGTGCACCAGAAGCACGTTATGGTAGGGGTTTTGTGAGTCGCCTTGTTCATTCAGCTCTCTCAACAGCCAGCGGTATTCCAGTTCCTCCTATACCTCAGGAGCCTTATTATGCACCACCAGTATCAGGTGCCTCCTACTCGAGGTGCTATCACTGGCCAGTTCAGAGTCAGCAGCGGCCGCCACGTCCTCCGAGGGGTTTCTTTAAGTGTGGAGACCCTTATCATATGATTAGAGATTGCCCTAGAGCGAGGAGGGGCACACCACCTCAGACTTATCAGGGTGCACCCCCTCAGATTTATCAGGTTCCACGTCTTCCACCAGGTCCTCCAGCTATTCTTCCAGCACCAGCTGCTACCCCACCACCTCAGGAAGCTCGAGGTGGAGGTCGGGGAGGTCGAGGTCGCCCTAGAGGGGGAGGCCAAGCCAGGTACTATGCTCTTCTGGCCCAGTCCGAGGCCATTGCTTCAGATTCAGTAATTACAGGTATTGTTCCCATTTTTCATAGAGATGCATCGGTATTATTTGACCCAGGCCTTACATATTCATGTGTGTCTTTCTATTTTGCTTCACATCTGGGGATAGCCCGGGACTCCTTGAGTTCCCATGTTTATGTTTCTACTCCTGTGGGAGATTTTCTTGTTGTGGACCGCGTATATCGGTCATGTTTGATTACTATCAGTGGTTTTGAGACCAGAGCTGATTTGCTGCTACTCAGTATGGTAGATTTCGATGTTATATTGGGTATGGACTGGCTGTCTCCCTATTATTCTATTCTTGATTGTCACACCAAGACCATGACGCTGGCTATGCCAGGATTTCCGAGGTTAGAGTGGAGAGGTTCCTTGGAGTATGCTCCCCGCCGAGTCATTTCTTTTCTTAAGGCTCAGCGGATGGTTGGAAAGGGGTGTGATGCATATTTGGCTTATGTGAGAGATGTTAGTACTGAGACCCCTACAGTTGAGTCAGTTCCAGTTGTCAGGGACTATTCTGATGTATTTCCAGCTGATCTTCCGGGTATGCCACCCGATAGAGACATTGATTTCGGCATTGACTTGTTGCCGGGCACTCAGCCCATTTCCATTCCTCCTTATCGCATGGCTCCTCCTGAGTTGAAGGAGTTGAAGGAGCACTTACAGGAGTTGCTTGAGAAGGTATTCATCAGGCCCAGTGTATCACCTTGGGGCACTCCGGTATTATTGTGAATAAAAAGGATGGCTCGATGCGTATGTGTATTGACTACCGGCAGCTGAATAAGGTGACAGTGAAGAACAGGTACCTATTGCCTCGCATTGATGATCTATTTGACCAGTTACAGGGTGCTAGGGTGTTCTCCAAGATTGATCTACGTTCCGGTTATCATCAGTTGAATATTCGGGGACTAGATATCCCGAAGACTGCCTTCAGGACCAGATATGGCCACTATGAGTTCCTTGTTATGTAATTCGGGCTGACCAATGCCCCAGCAGCCTTCATGCACCTGATGCACAACATATTTCAGCCGTATCTTGATACTTTCGTCATTGTGTTCATTGATGACATTCTGGTATATTCTAGGTCCCAGGAGGACCATGAGCAGCACTTGAGGACCGTGCTTCAGACATTGAGGGAGAAGAAGTTGCATGCCAAGTTTTCTAAGTGTGAATTTTGGCTTGATTATGTGGCATTCCTAGGCCACGTGGGGTCTTCGGATGGGATCAAGGTAGATCCGAAGAAGGTGGAGGCGGTTTAGAGTTGGCCCAGACCGTCTTCAGCTACTGAGATCCGCAGTTTCCTCGGTTTGGATGGGTATTATCGCCGTTTTGTGGAGGGATTTTCATCCATTTCAACGCTTATGACCAGACTGACCCAGAAGGGTGCATCTTTTATATGGACTGAGGAGTGTGAGGAGAGCTTTTAGAAACTCAAGACAGCCCTCACTACAACTCCGNCTGACCCAGAAGGGTGCATCTTTTATATGGACTGAGGAGTGTGAGGAGAGCTTTCAGAAGCTCAAGACAGCCCTGACTACAGCTCCTGTGTTGGTTTTGCCTACCGGTTCCGGATCCTATATAGTTTATTGTGATGCTTCGAGGATTGGCTTGGGAGCGGTGTTGATGTAGGATGGTAGGGTGATTGCCTACGCGTCTAGACAGTTGAAGGTCCATGAGAAAAACTACCCTATTCATGATCTCGAGTTGGCAGCGATTGTTCACGCCTTGAAAATATGGCGTCATTATTTATATGGTGTTCCCTGTGAGATATTCACGGATCACCGGAGTTTGTAGCACATATTCAGGCAGAAGGATCTAAATTTGCGCTAGCGTAGGTGGTTGGAGTTGCTAAAGGACTATGACATCACTATATTATACCACCCGGGGAAGGCCAATGTGGTGGCCGACGCCTTGAGTCGCCGGGCGGAGAGTTTGGGGAGTTTGGCATACCTTCATGCAGCTGAGAGGCCTCTAGCCTTAGATGTTCAGTCCTTAGCCAGTCAGTTCGTGAGATTGGATCTTTCTGAGCCTTGCAGGGTATTAGCTTGTGTGGTTGCTCGATCTTCCCTTCATGGCCATATCAGAGAGCGCCAGTATGATGATCCCCACCTTTTGGTTCTTCAGGATAGATTCCGACAGGGTGATGCCCGAGATGTGACCATAGGAGATGACGGGGTGATGAGGATGCAGGGCAGTATCTGTGTGCCAATGTGGATGGGCTTCAGGCGTTGATTCTTGAGGAGGCCCATAGTTAGCAGTATTCCATCCATCCGGGTACCACGAAGATATACCAGGATCTGAGACAACACTATTGGTGGTGAAGAATGAAGAAGGATATAGTGGAGTTTGTAGCCAAGTGTCTCAACTGTCAGCAAGTCAAATGTGAGCATCAGAGACCGGGAGGGTTACTTCAGCAGATTGAGCTTCCAGAGTGGAAGTGGGAGCGGATCACCATGGACTTTGTGGTTGGACTTCCTCGGACTTTGAGGAAGCATGATGTTATTTGGGTGATTGTTGATCGGCTGACCAAATCAGCCCATTTCCTTCCAGTACTGACTACATATTCATCGCAGAGGTTGGCTGAGATTTATATCAGAGAGATTGTTCACCTCCACGGTATTCCAGTATCTATCATTTTAGACAGAGGTACTCAGTTCACTTCACGGTTCTGGAGAGCCGTTCAACAGGAGTTAGGCACCAGGGTAGAGTTGAGCACATCTTTTCACCCTCAGACGGACGGGCAGTCCGAGCGCACGATTTAGATTCTTGAGGACATGCTCTGTGCTTGTGCGATGTATATTGGAGGGTCATGGGATCGATACTTTCTTCTTGCAGAGTTTGCTTATAACAACAGCTACCAGTCCAACATTCAGATCGCACCCTATGAGGCTTTGTCTGGTAGGTGGTGCAGGTCTCCCGTGGGATGGTTTGAGCCGGGCAAGGCCCGATTGTTGGGTACAGACTTAGTTCAAGATACCCTGGGCAAGGTGAAGGTGATTCAGGAGAGACTTCGCACAGCTCAGTCCAGGCAGAAGAGCTATGTGGACCGGAAGGTTCGTGACTTGGCATTTATTACTGGTGATCGGGTTTTACTTCGGGTATCGCCTATGAAGGGCGTCATGAGGTTTGGGAAGAAAGGCAAGCTGAGTCCGAGATTTATTGGCCCTTTTGAGGTGTTGCGATGTGTTGGGGAGGTTGCTTATGAGCTAGCCCTGCCTTCCAGCCTAGCAGGGGTTCATCCGGTATTCCACGTCTCCATGCTCCGGAAGTATCACGGTGACCCGACTCATGTCTTGGATTTCAGCTCAGTCCAATTGGACAAGGATCTATCATATGTTGAGGAGCTTGTGGTTATATTGGACAGGCAGGTTAGGAAGCTCAGGTCAAAGGATATTGCATCAGTAAAAGTTCAGTGGAGGGGTCAGCCCGTCGAAGAGGCGACTTGGGAGACCGAGCAGGATATGTGGAGTCAGTACCCTCATCTTTTCCCATCTCTAGGTATGTTTCTATGCTCGTTCGAGGATGAACGATTTTCTTAAGAGGGGGAGGATGTTACGACCCGGTCGATCATTTTAAGAATTTGCGCCCCGACCCCCTATTTACTGCTTGTCCCGTGTCTTTTTATGTTATTGGAACTTGTCGGAGCATTGAGTGATGAAATCCGGGGTGATTTTGGGCACATAGTCCATAAATGTGGAATTTAGCTTTAGAAATCTGGTTGTAGCTAGAGTTGTGTGAAGATAGATCCGGAATGGAATTACGTCGACTCCGTTAGCTCCGTTGGGTGATTTAGGGGTTAGGAGCATGCTCGGAATGTGTTTTCAAGGTCGGTTGTGGATTTAGGCTTGAATTAGCGAAAGTTGGAATTTCGGTGATTTCGGTCGATAGGTGAGATTTTGATATCAGACTTGGAATGGATTTCCAAAAGCGACAGCAGGTCCATAACGTCGTTTATGACCTGTGTGCAAAATTTGAGGTCATTCGGATGAGTTTAGACGTGTTTCGGCGTCAGATGTGAATTCTAGAAACTTCCTAAGTTCTTAGGCTTGAATCTATGCATAATTGATGATTTTGATATTATGAGATGTGTTTTTAAGGCTCGACCAAGTTTGAACAAGATACTAGGTTCAGTTGGTAGGTTTGGTCGAGGTCCCGGAGGCCTCGGGGTTATTTCGGATGCCTAACGGGTCAGTTTTGTGAAATTGAGAAAAGTTGAACCATTCTGGTTCTGGTGTCTCGCACCTGCGATGGTATTTCCGCAGGTGCGGACACGCAGGTGCGAAGGGGAGCCGCAGGTGTGACCCCAGGCCATTAAAGGAATTTCCGCACCTGCGATGGTATTTTCGCAGGTGCGGGCACGCAGGTGCGAAAGGGGTGCCGCAGGTGCGACCCAAGGCCACTTAATGAATTTCCGCACCTGCGATTGGGTTTCAGCAGGTGCGATCCCAGTGTTGCAGGTGCGAAATGTCTGGGCAGCTTATACCAAAAATCGGAGGGTTTGAATTTCATAATTCCAAAATCGATTGTGAGCTCGGAACTTGGCGATTTTCAGTGGGATTTGAAGAGGAGGATCATAGGTAACGTTTTCTAACCTTAATCCCTTTATATATCATTAATCTCTACCATTTTCCATAATCTAATCAAGGAAATTGGATGAAAAACCATGGAAATGGGATGAAATCTTCCCAAGTAGAAATTTGAGGATTTTGGGAGATTTAGACGTCGGATTCTGTTGATTCTTGTTCGAGTGGGTTCATGAGCGAATGGTTGTTCGGGAAATATAAATTTTACTCGATTTCGAGACGTGGGCCCAGGGGGACTTTTTTGGCGAATTTCCTAATTTCGCGTATTAGCTTATAAATAATTAGCTATTTTGTTCCCTTGAAGTGATATTTACACCATGCAATCGATTTGAATAGATTTGGGCCACCCGGAGTCAGATACTCGTGGCAGGGGCTTGGAATTCAGTTGATTGGCGCAATCCAGGTAAGTGTCCTGCCTAATTCTGTGTTGGAGACTTTCCCTTAGGCATGTTTATATTTATTTTGTTGTGTGGACGCCGTGTACGCACGGTGAAAAGTGCGTACACGGGTCATTGTTGCTAAAATCATATTTTTACTCCCATGAAATCGCTCATTTTCATTCATATATTACTGTTTCCTATCTTAATTGAGTAGATAGCCTAGGAGTAAGCATGCCTACCTGTTTTGGCTTGATTTTCCTCTTATTCGTTACTAGTCACATCATTCTTAGGTAGTTTTACTATATCCTTATCAGTTGTTTTTCCTGTATTGTTTACTTAAGCCATAATTGACATACTTCTGCCTTGCATATTTAAATTGGGACTACGGATCGAGATCCGGGAGCTTTTCCCCTGTACTGCATTTCATATTTAAATTGGGACTACGGACCGAGATCCGGGAGCTTTCCCCCTATACTGAAATGCATATTTAAATTAGGACTACAGACAGAGATCCGGGAGCTTTTCCCTGTACTGCATAGCATATTTAAATTGGGACTACAGACTGAGATCCGGGAGCTTTCCCCGTGTACATTTACTGTTGAGATATATGTTGTGCTGAGCCGAGGGCTCTCTTCATGTTATTAAATCTTTCCGTTTTCGTCGATCCTGTTTATCATTGCTTAGCTATTTTTCACTGTTCTAAATTGTATATTGACTTGTTTTACAAACTCAGTAGGGCCTCAACCTGATCTCGTCACTACTTACTGGGGTTAGGCTTGGCAGTTAAGGAGTACCGAATGTGGAGTACTCACGCCCTTTCCTGCGCATGTTTTCCCCATGTGCAGATCCAGGTACCAGCACCCAGTATTGTGGCTAGGAGTCGTCTAGCAGCAGCCAGGAGAGCGCGAGGTAATTTTGCCGCGTCCGCAGAATCCCACGAGTCCCCTTCTACTCTAGTATAGGAATAGAAGACTTGTATATTTTTCCACTGTTTCATTGTATAGAGCTACATTTAGCAGAGAACTTGTGACTATGGTGACATTCCGGGTTTTGGGAAGTAAATGTATATGCTGAGCAGCTACGTTATGTCTATCTGATTTCTTTATTTTTCTGGCTTTGTTTTATTGATTCTATCATGTTCCGCAAATTTTAGGCTTACCTAGTCATAGAGACTAGGTGCCGTCATGATACCTTTCGAAGGGTAAATTGGGTCGTGACAAGTGTAGGTTAAGGGACGGGTAGGATATATTTAGATATAGTGACTAACCTCCCTAAGCACTTTTAATACAACTACTTTAGCTTTCAGCCCGTTCTTATGTTTGGCCAAAATTTCCACCACTCTTTTTAATTTACCCCCAACATTTCAGTAGGTGCATTTTTTTCTTCAACTCACCACCCATTAAGGACTGTATTTATTTATTGTCCTTCTTTCTTCCTATATATATATATATATATATATA
>MDKJ01227054.1:0-10326 GCA_005239525.1 Nicotiana knightiana | reverse complement strand
AGTCATGAGCATCTAAGAAATTAAATCTAATTCTGCTAAACCATAATAAATGTCTACGAATCAATTGCTAATACTAATCAAGGAAGGGAAATGGAGAAGTTGTGGATGCTGAACAGCTACCTCGAAGTCCCGTGAAATGCCGCTATCGAACTGAATCAGCTACTGCTGCGAGCTAGTACCTGAATCTGTGCACAGAGGCACATGGAGTAATGATGAGTACGCCAACTCAGTAGTAATGAAAATAAATCAAAGTCTGAGAAAATATGAAGCACACAGTGCAGATACACAAATTCACAAAACCAGTAAAAACACCAAGTAGTATTCAATAAATACATGAGTTCGAAATCAGCTCCCAGAAATCCTTTGAAATAAGTGTAATATTAGTATGTCTCAGTAAAAACTAGTTTGAAAACGAAGTAAATCATAGTTCGAAAACTTAGTAAAATCATCATAAATCTGCCCCTCGGGCCAAAATCATTTCTTGTAACAGTTGCCCCTCATGCATTCTCTCAATCACTCAGTAACAGCCCCGCAGGCAATAATCATCACTCACTATCAATCATCACTCAGTAGGTACCTGCGCTCACTGGGGGTGTGTACAGACTCCGGAGGGGCTCCTACAGCCCAAGCGCTATAACAACATAAGGCATGAAATCCTCCTAACAATATAGGCCTGAAAGCCTCCTCATAATATAGGCCTGAAAGCCTCCTCCTCCACTGGCTAGCCTCTCCATTGAACTTTCACTGAAGCTATATTCTTGGACCTCAACTTTCTGACCTGACAATCAAAAATTAGTACTGGCTCTACCTCATATGACATATCGCCCTCGAGTTGAACTGTGCTGTCACGACCCAAATCCAAATTCAGGTCGCGATGGCGCCCAACAGCGGGGTTAGGCAAGCCGATATGAATTACACTAGGTGCACCCTTCCCATTTCATTTGAAGAATTAACAATTACCAGTTTTTTTTTAAACATCTAAATATAATACCAGCCTGATACGGGGGTAAAACTTAACAAAAGCCTGGTCAAGATAACATATACACATATGAACAGTCAAAAACCCCAAATATACAACAAGTGCGTGCCAGGAACTAGTGTCACGGGCAACTACTGAATATACAATGACCAAAATATATACATAGCCTCGGTCCGAATGAAATAGACAGAGAATAAACAAGGGAAACTTCAGGGTGCTGCCAGAATGTCGCCACGAAGAGCGCTCACCGTGAAGTCTAATCAACACCGGTCAGTATCTAGTGCCGGCCTGAAAATCATATGGACCAACCTCTGAACCTGCACAGTCAAGTGCAGAAAAGAAAAGGAAGTGCATCATGAGTACATAATAAAATATGTACCAAGTGAGTATCCCGTCTAAACTCGAAGGAGTAGTGACGAGAGGTCGACTAGATACTCACTAAGGTCCAGCATAATAATATGAAAATGAGGTATAGCTAAAGCAATAGGCATGTGAAGCAATAACAACAAATACATGAACACATAATGTAATGCAGATAGGAACCCTGGGTACCAATTTCTCTTATTCAACAATACCTGCGAACTCTGTCACATGTTATCCAGACTCAAGTGTACATATACCGACACGGACAAGACTACCGGCCGGAGTCATAAGGTAGGTCATAAGGGCTGAGGTCATAAGCTCCTCACGGTCACGAATCCTACCTGCGACTCGTGTGCGGACTCGATAGTAATAAAGCTCCCCACGATCGCGCATCATACCCGCGACTCGTGTGCTGACTTGATAATAATAAATCTCCCCACGATAGCGCATCATACCTGCGACTCGTGTGCTGACTCGATAATAATAAATCTCCCCACGATCGCGCATCATACCTGCGACTCGTGTGCTGACTCGATAATAATAAAGCTCCCCATGATCGCGCATCATACCTGCGACTCGTGTGCTGACTCGATAATAATAAAGTTCATATATAGGTACCTATGGGTACTGACTCAATCATGAACTCAACAGGATCGTATCAATATCATATCAGTGATAGACAATTAGGATTTACATCATCATATTTCCATTTCACCCCTTTCATGACGTTTTAATAGTAAACACAGTTGATAATACATACAATGGTCCAAATAAGGCACATAATGGCATGCTCGTGAGTCCTACGGCTACCCGACATAGCAATATAGTCGCCACGTACGGACTCTCGTCACTTGGTACGTACGTGGCCCCGATAATATGTACACATAGCAAGCAAGGAACCTACAGGGACATTTCCCCCTTACAAGTTTGGAAAGGAGACTCACCTCGACAAAAGCACTCCTCGGACCAAGGACCGGATCAAAGATGCGCCCGAATCTCCGAAACTACCCTCGACGGCTCGCAACTAGCCAAACATGGTGTAATTGAATCAATTTAGGTTCCAGGAAGAAGAACTAACAAGAAATTCCAAAATATAGCATTCTTGAAGGTTTTCGAAATTTCGACCCCAGGCCCACGCGTTCGGATTTTGAAAATTCATGAAGGAATGAATTACCCGAAGCCTAAGGATCGTAATTACATAATTTATTCAAGGATTCATGGCTAACAAGGGATAATTCACTAATTTTTCCCAAAGCCCTAGGATTTCTTATCCAAGTTTTATGATTTTTGATTCTTTTAGGAATTAAACCCGTTAAATTTCATGCATAATAGTGAAAAATAGAAGAGAATTACTTACCTCTACAGTGGGTGGTTGCGGGAGGTGTTCCTCAAACTTGGATGCTCTCTAATAGAGGTTAAAGATGGATAAAGATGAAGATAACCCGTAATTGGACCTTTAAATAATGTCAAGAAAACCTTCACTGCGATCGTGGCATCAGGTCTGCGATCGCGGAGACCAACCTGCCAGATCACTGCGATCGCGGCTGGTTGTCTGCGATCACGGAGAACAAATGGACCTGGCCACCAAGCGACACTATGCTATCGCATATATATGTCTGCGATCGCGAAGAAGAACTCACCAAGCCAAGATGACTCACTGCGATCGCGAGGGAGGGCTGCGATCGCGTATATGTGGAACCCAGACCTCTGCGATCACATAAGGGAAGCTGCGATCGTATAGAGAAATCTGCAGCCCAGCAGAAATCCTTCTCTGCGATCGCGGCCCTACTTTCTGCGATCGCAGAGAAGGAAACCAGATAGAAAATTTCTAGTTTTTCCAACTTAGCTCCCGGGGGTCTGAAACATACCCGAGCCCCTCGGGACCCCGTCCAAAAGCACTGTCAAGTCTATATTCATGATATGGACTCGCTCGAACTTCTGGAACATGAAAAACAACAACAGAACTCAAAATTCAACCCCAAAACCAAATTAATCAAACTTAAGAACTTAAGAATTCTAGAATTCATTACATTGCGCCGAACGGGTCTATACTCCAAAATCAATCACACAAGCCCTGAGCATATCCTCCAAAATCTGAACTGTACGCTCTGACTGGCCATCAGTCTGAGGGTGAAATGCTGAACTGAGGTCTATCTGAATGCCCATCTTACTGTGTAAAGCTCTCCAGAAGTGCGAAGTGAACTGAGGACCTCGATCTGATATAATAGACATCGGCACACCATGAAATCGGACAATCTCTCGAATGTAAATTTGAGCCAGCCTCTCTGTAGTGTAAGTAGTAGCCACAAGAATGAAATGCGCCGATTTGGTCAATCTATCCACAATGACCCAAACCGCGTCAACCTTCTGCAAAGTCCGAGGCAACCCAACCACGAAGTCCATGGTGATGCGCTCCCTTTTCCACTGAGGAATGGGCATCTGCTGAAACAAGTCTCCTGGCCTCTGGTGTTCATACTTAACCTGCTAACAATTAAGACACTTGGCCACAAACTGGACAATTTCCTTCTTCATCCGCCTCCACCAGTAATGCTGCTTCAAATAACGATACATCTTCGTCGCTCCTAGATGAATAGAATACCGAGAACTGTGCGCCTCCGCTAGAATCCTCTCCCTCAGGCCATTAATATCAGGAACACACAATCAGCCCTGGAGTCTCAGAACACCATCCTCGTCCAAGGTAACCTCCTTGGCCCTATCCTGGACCACCGTATCCCGAAGCTCCGCAAAACATGGATCATCAAACTGCCGAGCCTTAATCTCACTCAATAATGAAGACTGAGCAACCACATGAGCTAGAACTCGACGAGGCTCTGAAAGGTCCAACCTCACAAGGCGATTGGCCAAGGACTGAATATCCAAGGCTAAAGGTCTCTCCTCAGCTGTAATGTAGGTCAAACTACCCATACTCGTTTTCCTCCTGCTCAAAGCATCCGCTACTACATTCGCCTTGCCCGGGTGATACAAAATAGTGAGATCATAATCGTTTAACAACTCAAGCCATCTCCGCTACCTCAAATTAAGGTCCCTCTGCTTAAGTAAGTACTGCAAACTGCGGTGGTAAGTGTAGACCTCACAGGACACGCCATACAAATAGTGCCGCCAAATCTTCAAAGCATGAACAATCGCCGCCAACTCTAAGTCGTGCAAAGGATAATTCTTCTCATGAACCTTCAGTTGGCGTGAAGCATATGCAATAAACCTGCCATCCTGCATCAACACACATCCCAACCCAACGCGTGAAGCGTCACAATATACAGTATACATCCCTGAATCAGAAGGCAATGATAGAACTGGTGCTGAAGTCAATGCTGACTTGAGCTTCTGAAAGCTTGACTCACAATTGTCGGACCATAGAAACGTGGCATTCTTTTGAATCAATCTAGTCAATGAAGTTGCAATAGAGGAGAATTCCTCCACGAATCGACGGTAATAGCCTGCTAAACTCCAAAAACTCCTGATCTCTGAAGCTGAAGTAGGACGCGGCCAACTCTGAACTGCCTCAATCTTCTGCGGATCAACCTTGATACCCTCTCCGGATACCACATGTCCCAGAAATGCCACAGACTCTAACCAGAACTCGCACTTGGAGAACTTAGCATATAGCTTCTGCTCTCGCAAGGTCTGAAGCACAACTCTCAAATGCTGCTCGTGCTCCCCAAGCTCCGAGAGTAGATCAATATGTCATCAGTGAAAATAATAACAAAGGAGTCGATAAACGGCCTGAACACCCTTTTCATCAAGTCCATAAATGCGGCTGGGGCATTAGTCAAACCAAAAGACATCACTAGAAACTCATAATGCCCATATCTAGTGTTGAAATGCAGTCTTCGGAACATCAGAAGCCCGAATTTTCAACTGGTGATAACCCGATCTCAGGTCAATATTAGAGAACACACGAGCACCCTGCAACTGGTCAAAAAAATCATCAATGCGCGGCGGAGGATACTTGTTCTTGATGGTCACTTTATTCAACTGACGATAGTCAACGCACATCCGCATAGACCAATCCTTCTTCTTCACAAATAAGACTAGAGTACCCCACGACGACACACTCGGCCTGATAAACCCCTTGGACAACAATTCCTCAAGCTGCTCTTTCGACTCCTTTAGCTCCTTAGGAGCCATACGATAATGGGGAATATAAATAGGCTGAGTATCTGGAGCCAAATCAATACAGAAGTCTATATCTCAATCTGGAGGCATGCTTGGAAGATCTGAAGGAAACACATCTGGAACTCTCAAACAACAGGCACTGAATCAATGGTCGGAGACCCGGCGGTGGTGTCCCGCACAAAAGCAAGATAAGCTAAGCAACCCTTCTCAACCATGTGCTGAGCCTTCATAAAAGAAATTACCCTTCTGAATGCACTAACTGAAGAGCCCCTCCACTCTAACCCCGGCGACTCAGGCAGGGCTAAAGTAACTGTCTTGGCGTGGCAATCCAACACAGCATGATATGGAGACAGCCAATCCATGCCCAAAATCACCTCGAAATCAACCATATCAAGCAATAACAGATCGGCTCTAGTCTCAAGCCCACAGAAGGTAATCACACAAGATCGGTAGACCCAGTCTACCACCGCAGAATTGCCCATAGAAGTGGACACATACAAAGGAGAGCCCAAGGTCTCGCGAGGAACATCCAGAAAATGAGCAAATAATGCTGAGACATATGAATATGTAGACCCTAGATCAAATAACACTGAAGCCTCCCTACCACAGACTGAAATAATACCTGTAATCACCGCGTCTGAGGCCACTGCATCCGATCTGGCTGGGATAACATAGAATCTGGCTGAAGCACCCGATGACTGGGGTCTCCCAGAACGAGCTGGAGCTGAATGACCCCCTCTTGACGGGACTCCCCCTCTAGGACGGCCCCTGTCAACCTGACCTCCACCCCTAGGTAGTCGTGTTGCTAGTGCTGAAATCATAGGACAGTGACTCTGCTATATGGCCTTTCCCCTAAAGTGGGGGAAATCTCTCCTCACGTGGCCCATATCCCCACACTCATAACATCTCATATGTGACATATCCTGCTGACCTGAAAAGTAAGAGTCCTGAATAGCTGGAGTGCGATGAGAATCATCTGGCATGACACTGAAATAGGAATCGGAGGATCTCTGACGGATGGAAAAATCGCTGGGTTTACTCTGGATAGCTGGAGGATGCTAAGAGCGCTCTGGCATGCCACTAAACTGGGGCCTGACTGGAACAACCCTAGGAGGTACTGGAGGTGTTGAATAAGAAGACCTGCTGAACTGACCCCTGCCCCTGGCTGGAGCACCTTTGAAGTCACCTGTATACCTGGCCCTCTTGTCCTGCTGACCCTACTCCCTACTCCTCGCACGGTAACCCTCGATACGTTGACCTATCTCGACTACAAGTTGGTAGGTGGTACCCATCTCAACCTCTCTGTCCATGGAGGTCCTGATGCCTGGATGTAAGCCCGCCACGAACCGTCGAACTCTCTCTACATATGTAGGCAATATCATAAGGGTATGGCGGGATAGCTCTGAAAACCTCGCCTCATAGTCGGTCAAGGACATCTGTCCTTGCTCTAATCTCTCGAACTTACCCTGAAGCTCCTCCCTCTCAGACGGTGGAATGTATCTATCCAAGAATAACTAAATAAACTGCTCCCAAGTAACCGGCGGAGAACCTGATGGCCTACTGAGCACATAAGATTGCCACCAACGGCGAGCTCTACCCTCAAACTGAAATGTCGTAAAGTCCACCCCATGAGACTCTAATATTCTCATGTTGTGCAGTCTGTCCCTGCACCTATCGATAAAATCCTGGGCGTCATCACCCCGCTCACCCCCGAAGGTCGGAGGGCGAAGTCGGGTCCATCTATCCAGCAGCTTCTGCTGGTCCCCCTCTACAACTGGCCCGAGCCCTGGTGCTGCCACCCCATGCTGAACCCCAATCACGGGTGGAATATCCGGAGTACGATATGCGACTGCTGCTGGTCCTGAAGCCTGAGCGGTAGGGGTCTGGACTCCCCCTCATGCCTGAGAAGTAGCAGGATCTGATGGAAGTATACCTGCCTGCGACATGGTATCCATAAATCTCAACATTCGGCCCATGACCTCCTGGAAGCCCAGCGCCGTCATAAAATCAACTGGTGCTGTATCTTCTGGAGGCAGCTCATCCTGCTCCTTAATATACGGATCCTCAATCGGTGCAACCGGTACAGCTCTGGGGCGCCCTCGCCCCTTACCACGAACAGGAGCCCTACCCCTGCCCCTACCACGGCCTCGAGCGGCTGGGGTAGCAGCCTCCCCTGGATCAGGAACATGAGAAGTACGCGTCCTCACCATCTGTGAGAGATTAGAAGGTCAAATTTTAGTACATCATAGATTGCACGATAGGATCTGAACAAAGAGGAGTTTCTTAACACCCTATAGCCTCCTGAAGATAAGTACAGACGTCTCCGTACCGATCCACAAGACTCTACCGGGTCTGCCCGTGACTCGTGAGAGTACGTGAACCTAAAGATCTGATACCATGTTGTCACGACCCAAATCCAAATTCAGGCCGCGATGGCGCCCAACAGCGGGGTTAGGCAAGCCGATATGAATTACACTAGGTGCACCCTTCCCATTTGATTTGAACAATCAACAATTACCAGCTTTTTTTTAAACATCTAAACATAATACCAACCTGATATGGGGGTAAAACATAACAAAAGCCTAGCCAAGATAACATATACACATATGAACAACCCAAAACCCAAAATATACATCACGTGCGTGCCAGGAACTAGTGTCACGAGTGTCACGGGCAACTACTGAATATACAATGACCAAAATATATACATAGCCTCGGTCCAAACGAAATAAGCAGAGAATAAACAAGGGAAACTTCAGGGTGCTGCCAGAATGTCGCTAGTTAGAGCATCTCACCGTGAAGTCTAATCAACACCGGTCAGTATCTAGTGTCGGCCTGAAAATCATATGGACCAGCCTCCGAACCTGCACAGTCAAGTGCAGAAAAGAAAAGGAAGTGCATCATGCGTACATAATAAAATATGTACCCAGTGAGTATCCCGTCTAAACTCGAAGGAGTAGTGACGAGAGGTCGACTAGATACTCACTAAGGTCCAACATAATAATATGAAAATGAGGTATAGCTAAAGCAATAGGCATGTGAAGCAATAACAACAAATACATGAACACATAATGTAATGCAGATAGGAACCCTGGGTACCAATTTCTCTTATTCAACAATACCTGCGAACTCTGTCACATGTTATCCAGACTCAAGTGTACATATACCGACACGTACAAGACTACCGGCCAGAGTCATAAGGTAGGTAAGGACTGAGGTCATAAGCTCCCCACGGTCGCGAATCATACCTGCGACTCGTGTGCTGACACGATAGTAATAAAGCTCCCCACGATCGCGCATCATACCTGCGACTCGTGTGCTGACTCGATAATAATAAAGCTCCCCACGATCGCGCATCATACCTCCGAATCGTGTGCTGACTCGATAATAATAAAGCTCTCCACAATCGCGCATCATACCTGTGACTCGTGTGCTGACTCGATAATAATAAAGTTCATATATAGGTACCTATGGGTACCTACTCAATCGTGAACTCAACAGAATCGTATCAATATCATATCAGTGATAGCCAATTAGGATTTACATCCTCATATTTCCATTTCACCCCTTTCATGACGTTTCAATAGTAAGCACAGTTGATAATACATACAATGGTCCAAATAAGGCACATAATGGCATGCTCGTGAGTCCTACGGCTACCCGACATAGCAATATAGTCACCACGTACGGACTCTCGTCACTTGGTACGTACGTGGCCCCCACAACATGTACACATAGCAAGCAAGGAACCTACGGGGACATTTCCCCCTTACAAGTTTGGAAAGGAGACTCACCTCGACAAAAGCACTCCTCGGACCAAGGACCAGATCAAAGATGCGCCCGAATATCTGAAACTACCCTCGATGGCTCGCAACTAGCCAAACATGGTGTAATTGAATCAATTTAGGTTCCAGGAAGAAGAACTAACAAGAAATTCCAAAATATAGCATTCTTGAAGGTTTTCGAAATTTTGACCCCAGGCCCACTCGTTCGGATTTTGAAAATTCTTGAAGGAATGAATTACCCGAAGCCTAAGGATCGTAATTACATAATTTATTCAAGGATTCATGGCTAAAAAGGGATAATTCACTAATTTATTCCAAATCCCTAGGATTTCTCATCCAAATTTTATGATTTTTGATTCTTTTAGGAATTAAACCCGTTAAATTTCATGCATAATAGTGAAAAATAGAAGAGAATTACTTACCTCTACAGTGAGTGGTTGCGGGAGGTGTTCCTCAAACTTGGATGCTCTCTAATGGAGGTTAAAGATGGATAAAGATGAAGACAACCCGTAATTGGACCTTTAAATACTGCCTAGGAAAACCTTCAGTGCGATCGCGGCATCAGGCCTGCGATTGTGGAGACCAACCTGCCAGATCACTGCGATCGCGGTTGGTTGTCTGCGATCGTGGAGAACAAATGGACCTGGCCCCCATGCGACACTATGCGATCGCGTATATGTGTATGCGATCGCGAAGAAGAACTCACCCAGCCCAGATGACTCACTGCGATCGCGAGGGAGGGCTGCGATCGCGTAGATGTAGAACCCAGACCTCTGCGATCGCATAAGGGAAGCTGCGATTGCATAGAGAAATCAGCAGCCCAGCAGAAATCCTTCTCTGCGATCGCGGCCCTCCTTTCTGCGATTGCAGAGAAGGAAACCAGACAGACAATTTTTGGTTTTTCCAACTTAGCTCCCGGGGGTCTAAAACATACCCAGCCCCTCGGGACCCCGTCCAAAAGCACCGACAAGTATGTATTCATGATATGGACTCGCTCGAACATCCGGAACATGAAAAACAACAACGGAACTCAAAATTCAACCCCAAAACCAAATTAATCAAACT
>ML386457.1:0-19085 GCA_005239525.1 Nicotiana knightiana | reverse complement strand
CTATTCCAAGTGGCGACTCTAATAAATAAAATAATCCCATTTCGAAAAATGTCACTTTAATTGAAAAAACTCCCATACCCCCTTGGGGGTGTATAAAAAAGGAGGTGTGCCAATACTACACCTCTGCACTTCTTGTGCAGATTTTGGAGTCGATCCTAACGGCGGTTACTAGCGTGCTTGGGTTGACTAGCTTTGTGGAGACTTGAGGTAGAACTGCTCAGCGTCCACACCTCCGAGAGTCCCCTTTACTTTTATTAGTTGTGTATTTTCACTCAGACATATTTATGTTTTAGTCATACCCTTATTTGTACTATCCTAGTAGCTCGTGCACTTGTGACACTGGGTCCAGGTTTGTATAAAATATTTCAGTTGTTATAGCTTCCATATTTTCAGTGTGGATTGTTACAGTTATTTTAGTTTCTTTATTATCATTTAATTTGAATTGTTGAAAATGGATAAATTTTTCTAACGTTGGCTTGCCTAGCAAGTAAAATGTTAGGCACCATCACGATCCCGAAAGTGGGAATTTCGGGTCGTGACGAGCTGGTATCAGAGCACTAGGTTACATAGGTCTCACGAGTCACGAGCAAGCTTAGTAGAGTCTGGGGGATCGGTACGGAGACGTCTGTACTTATCTTCTAGAGGATATGGACTTTAGGAACAATTCACTTTTATTCTTCGCTGTCATGCGATTTTATTCTATCATTGATGATTGAATTCTTTTATTATTGTTCTCCCGCAGATGGAGAGAACACGTACCGCATCCTCAGTTGGACAGCATCCGGAGCCCCCAGTGGCAGCTCCTACGAGGGGCAGAGGTCGAGGCCGAGGTAGCGTTAGAGGCCGAGGCAGAGCTCAGCCTAGAGCTAGAAAAGCAGCAGCAATAGTGGAGCCTCGGGTAGATTTTCACGAGGACGTTCCAACTCAGACTGTACCTGTTCGACCATCTCAGGTCCCGGGGGGGGGGGGGGGGTTCATCTCCACCCCCGTGCTTCAGGACGCTCCAGTCCGTTTGGTGGGCCTTATGGAAAGTGTGGCCCAGGCCGGTACATTTCCTATGGCACCAACCATCTCTCAGGCTAGGGAGGAGCACAGACTCCCGCTACTCACACTCCAAAGCAAATGGCTCCCCAGTATCAAACACCAGTTGTCCCGCCAGTTGGGGTAGTTTAGTCGGTTGTTGTATCACAGGTCGGTGATAGGCCTTCCATGTCTTCTGAAGGCTTATTGAGATCGAACAAATTTACCAAGCTCTTCCCAATTCACTTCAGTGGTGCACCTTCTAAGGACCCACGGTATTATCTTGACCGCTGCCATGAGGTTCTGCGGAACATGGGTATAGTTGAGACCAATGGGGTCGATTTTGTTGTGTTTCAGTCAACGGGTTCCGTCAGAGATGGTGGAAAGATTATGTATTGACTAGATTAGTCGGGTCGCCTACTCTTACTTGGGACCAGTTCTCTCAACTATTTCTAGAGAATTTCCTTCCTATCACACTAAGGGAGGATTACCGCATGTAGTTTGAGCGTATCCAGCGGGGAAGTATGTCAGTCACTTAGTATGAGACCCGTTTTCTGGATCTAGACTATCATGTTATTTTTATGCTTCCTACTAAGAGAGAGGGCGGGGAGGTTTACTGATGAACTCACTCGCCCTATCAGGATGCAGATGGCCAACGAGACCGGGGGTGAGATATCTTTTCAAACGGCTGCTAATGTTGTTAGGCGGATCGAGATGGTTCTTTCACAAGAGAGAGAGAGCAGGGGTTTGATAAGAGGCCTCGTCATTGGGATGGGTTTAGTGGTTCCTCATCTGGAGGCGGGGGTACTTTTGGTAGAGTCCATCCTCCCAGGCTATTTCAGTCGGCTCTTCAGGCATCCCACCGTGCTTCAGGGAGTCGTGGTCCTTATGTGCCCGATACCGGGTACAGTGCACCATCAGCTCCTATCGGTGTGCCTTCGATTCAGATTATCACTGTGGTTATTCGGCCAGTTCGGGTCAGCCTCAAATTCAGCAGCCACAGCATCATGATGGATGTTTTGAGTGTGGTGGTTTTGGGCATATCAGGAGGTCATGTCTGAGATTATTGGGTGGCACGCCACATCAGAGTTTTCGTTCCATGATTCCGGCACCGGTTGCACCATCGCCTGCTCAGCCAGCTAGAAGCAGGGGTCAGCAGCCAGAGGTAGAGGTCAGGCCGTTAGAGATGAAGGTCAGGCCACTAGAGGTGGAGGCCACCCAGCTAGAGGTCGTCCTAGAGATGTAGTTTAGAGTGGTGGGGCCCAATCCCAATGTTATGCTTTTCCAGTCAGGCCTGAGGCTGATTCATCTGATGCTATTATCACAGGTATTGTTCCAGTTTGCCATAGAGATGCTTCAGTTCTATTTGATCTAGGATCTACTTATTCCTACTTGTCATCCTATTTTGCTTCATATTTGGTTGTGCCTCGTGATTCATTGAGTGTTCATGTGTATGTGTCCACACCTGTGGGAGATTCTATTGTTGTAGATCGTGTATATCGTTCATGTGTGGTTACTATTAGGAGTCTTGAGACTAGCGTAGCTCTCTTACTTCCCGATATGGTAGATTTTGATGTCATCTTGGGTATGGATTGGCTTTTACCTTATCATGCTATATTGGATTGTCACACCAAGACGGTGACCTTAACCTTTCCAGGGTTGCCACGATTGGTGTGGAGAGGGACTTTTGGCCATTTTACCAGCAGGGTTATCTCTTATGTGAAGGCTCGCGCATGGTCGAGAAGGGGTGTCTAGCTTATTTGGCTTATGTCCGCGATTCTAGTGCGGGAGTTCCTTCCATGGATTCAGTACCAGTTGTTCGTGAGTTTCCAGAGGTGTTTCCTGCAGATCTGCTGGGGATGCCACCCGATAGAGATATTGACTTTTATATTCATTTGGCCCCGGGCACTCAGCCCATTTCTATTCCGACATACCGTATGGCCCTGCCAGAGTTGAAAAAATTGAAGGAGCAGATATGCAAGACTTACTTGATAAGGGCTTCATTAGACCTAGTGTCTCATCCTGGGGTGTGCCTGTTTTGTTCGTGAAAAAGAAAGATGGATCGATGAGGATGAGCATAGATTACCGGCAGTTGAACAAAGTCACCATCAAGAACAAGTATCCTTTGCCGAGGATTGATGTCTTATTTGATCAAATTCAGGGTTCTAAGGTGTTTTCGAAGATTGATTTGGGGTCTGGCTACCATTAGTTGAGGATTAGGGCATCTGATGTCCCTAAGACAGCTTTACGGACTCGATATGGGCATTATGAGTTCCTAGTAATGTCATTTGGGATAACGAATGCCCCAGCAACATTTATGGATTTGATGAACCGGGTGTTCAAGCCCTATTTGGATTTATTTGTGATTGTATTTATTGATGATATCTTGATCTACTCCCGCAGTCGAGAGGAGCACGAGCAGCATCTTCGGATTATAATTCAGACTCTGAGAGATACCCCATTATATGCCAAGTTTTCAAAGTGCGAGTTTTGGTTACACTCAGTTTCTTTCTTGGGGAATGTAGTATCGGCAGAGGGCATTCAGGTGGATCCTAAGAAGATTGAGGTAGTTCAGAACTGGCCTAGACCCACTTCAGCTGCGGAGATCCAGAGTTTCCTAGGTTTGGCGGGTTATTACCGTCGGTTTGTGGAGGGTTTTCATATATATCAGCCCCCTTGACCAGGTTGACCTAGAAGGGTGCATCGCTTAGATGGTCAGACGAGTGTGAAGCGAGCTTTCAGAAGCTCAAGACTGCTTTGACTACGGCGTATGTGTTGGTGTTGCCCACAGATTCAGGATCTTATATGGTGTATTGTAATGCATCCCGTGTTGGGCTTGGTGCAGTATTGATGCATGATGGCAGGGTGATTGCATATGCATCACGGCAGTTGAAGGTTCATGAGAATAATTACCATGTTCACGATCTAGAGTTGGGATCCATTATTCATGCACTGAAGATTTGGAGGCATTATCTTTACGGTGTGTCGTGCGAGGTTTTCACGGATCATTGGAGTCTACAATATTTGTTCAAACAAAAGGATCTCAATCTGAGGAAGGCCAATGTGGTGGCCGATTCCTTGAGTAGAAAGGCAGTGAGTATGGGCAGCCTTGCCTACATTCCAGTCGGTGAGAGGCCGCTTGCATCAGATGTTCAGGCCTTGGTCAATTAGTTTGTGAGGTTAGATATTTTAGAGCCTAGTCGCATTTTAGCTTGTATAGTCGCTCGGTCTTCCTTGTTTGAGTGCATCAGGGAGCGATATTATGATGACCCTTGTTTGCTTGTCCTTACAGACACGGTTCGGCACGGTGGTGCCAAGTAGGTAATTGTTTGAGATTATGGGTTTTGAGGATGCAGGATCGTATTTGTGTTCCTAATGTAGATGGGCTTCGTGAGTTGATTCTTGAGGAGGCCTATAGTTCCTGGTATTCTATTCATCCGGGTGCCGCCAAGATGTATCAGGACTTGCGGAAACATTATTGGTGGAGAAGGATGAAGAAGGATATAGTTGCATATGTAGCTCAATGTCTAAATTGTCATCAAGTAAAGTGTGAGCATCAGCAACCTGGTGGTTTGCTTCAAAAGTTAGAGATTCCTGAGTGGACGTGTGAGCGTATCACTATGGATTTTATTGTTAGACTCCCACAGACTGAAAGGAAGTTCAATACGGTATGGGTTATCGTGGACAGGCTGATCAAGTCAGCGCATTTCATTCCTATGGCAGTTACCTATTATTCAAAGCGGTTGACTGAGATCTACATCCGTGAGATCATCCATCTTCACGGTGTGCCCGTGTCTATCATTTCTGATCGAGGTACGCAGCTCACCTCGCATTTTTGTAGGGCCACAAAGCGTTAGATGGACATGCAGGTGGAGTTGAGCACAATATTTCATCCTCAGACAAACGGACAGCCCGAGCGCACTATTCAGATATTGGAGGATATGCTTCGCGCTTGTGTTATAGATTTCTGGGGTTAGTTCTTTCCACTTGCGGAGTTTGCCTACAACAACATCTACCAGTCGAGCATTCGGATGGCTCCCTATGAGGCAATATGGGAGGCAGTTCCGATCGCCAATTGGATGGTTCGATCCAGGGGAGGCTCGATTGTTGGGTATAGATTTGGTACATGATGCCTTGGATAAGATCAAGATTATTCAGGGTCAACTTCGCACAGCTTAGTCCAAGTAGAAGATTTATGCCGACCGTAGAGTTCGTGATGTTGCATTCATTGTCGGAGAAAGGGCATTACTCCGAGTTTCACCCATTTAGGGTGTGATAAGGTTCGAAAAGAAGGGGAAGTTGAGCCCTAACTACATCGGACCTTTTGAGATTCTTCAAAGAGTGGGTGAGGTGGCTTACAAGCTCGCATTTCCACATAGTTTATCAGTAGTTCATCCAGTATTCCATGTGTCCATGCTCCGGAAGTATCACGGTGATCCGTCCCATGTGTAAGATTTGAGCTCAGTCTAGTTAGACAAGGATTTGACTTATGAGGAGGAGTCCGTGGCTATTCTAGCCCGGCAGGTTCGATAGTTGAGGTCTAAGAGTTATCTTTCAGTTTGAGTGCAATGGAGAGGTTAGTCGGTCGAGGAAGCTGCTTGGGAGTCCGAGTCGTACATGCGGAGTAGATATCCACACCTTTTCACCAGTTCAGGTACTTTTATGTCTATTCGAGGATGAACGGTTGTTTTAGAGGTGGATAATGTAATGACTCGATAGGTTATCTAGAGTTTTAAACCTTAGTTCTATTTTTCGAAACCTCAAATATCTCATTTTAGCCTTCCTCGATTTACGTGCATAATCCGTGTCTCTTTCCGAAAGGCTTTTATGTTAAAAATTGATAAAAATATAAAATTTTGCCTTAAAAATTTATTTGAGTTGACTTCAGTCAATGTTTTGAGCAAACAGACCCGGATCCGTATTTTGACGATCCTAGCGGGTCTATATTGTAATTTGGGACCAGGGCGTATGCCCGAAATCGAATTCTAAGATCCCCAGCTCGAGTTATTGCTTTTTTGTCAAAAATTTGAAGTTTAAAGGTTTAAAGATTTGTCCAGTGTTTGAATTTATTGATGTCATGTCCGTATATTGGTTCCGGAACTTGGTATAGGTCCATTACTATAATTATGACTTGTCTGCCAAATTTGGTGAGAAACGGAGTTGGTTTGACGTGATTCGGACGCTCGGTTGTTAAAATAGAAGTTCTTAAGTTTCATTGAAAGTTTCATTTGATTTGGTGTCTGATTCGTAGTTCTAGGTGTTATTTTGGAGTATTGATCACGCGAGTGAGTTCGTATGAGGTTTTTGGACTTGTGAGCATGTTTGGTTTGGAGCCCCGAGGGCTGAGGTGAGTTTTGGATAGGCTATGGAAGGATTTTGGACGTATAATGATAGTTGGTGCCTTGTGTTTCTGGTGTCTGTTGCAGCCATCACATTTGCGAGTCTGGGCATGGCTGGGGGTCCTCACATTTGCGAGGTAAAGTTTGCATTTACGAACTTGCCATTTCCGCTTTTGTGAAGGCAAATTCGCACATGTGACTCAACATATTATTGAGGATCTTCGCATTTGCAAAGAAGAGGTCCGCATTTGCGAGAGCATCAGGGTTCGCATTTGTGGCCAATTTATCGCAGTTGCGATTACTGGGTTTCGGGGAGTTCTCAATTGCGACCTCTCTCTCGCAATTGCGATGTTCGCAATTGCGAACATGATATCACACTTGCGACATCTGCAGCTGGGTAAAAGCTGAGTTAGACGAGATTTTTCTCATTCTTTCAAATTTTCAAACCTAGAAACCTTAGAGGCGATTTTTTCAAGAGCTCTTCTTCCCCAATTACCCATTACATTTCATAAGATTTCAACCTAACATCTAGGATTTTCATGGCAGAAATTGGAGATTTGGGTAGAATAGGGATTTTTGTAAAATTGAAATTTAGACCTCAAATTTAGGTCAGATTTCAAAACAAACTGCATAACTAGGCTTGGGAGTGAATAGGTAATCGGGTTTTTGTCCGAATTTTGGGTTTGGACCAAGCAAGCCTGGGAGTTGACTTTTGTTGACTTTTTCAATAATGACCTAAAGTGAAACTTTTGCATTCGTGGGTAATTCCTAAGGCTTATTTTGAATTGTTTGGTTGATAATTTGACTGTCCTAAGCTTCATTTGACTGTCCTATTTTGTTCCGTATTTTCTTCTCTTGTCCTTATTATATACTGCGTACATGTTATAGTGTAAGTGACCTGTCTTAACCTCGTCACTACTTCATCGAGGTTAGGCTCGGCATTTACAGAGTACATGGGATCGGTTGTACTGAAACTACACTATGCACTTCTTGTACAGATTTTGGAGTCAGTCCCAACGGCAGTTACAAGCGTGCTCGGGTTGACTAGCTTTGTGGAGACTGAAGGTACAACTGCTCAGCGTCCACAGCTCCGAGAGTCCCCTTTCTTTTTATTAGCTGTGTATTTTCCCCCACACAGCTTTATGTTTTATTCAGACCCTTATTTGTACTATCATAGTAGCTCGCGCACTTGTGACATCGGATACAGGGTTGTATTAAATATTTCAGTTGTTATGGCTTCCGCAATTTCACTATAGATTATTATATTTATTTCAGTTTCTTTTTTATCATTTAATTTGAATTGTTGAAAATGGATAAATTGTTCTAATATTGGCTTTCCTAGCAAGTGAAATATTAGGCGTCATCACAACCGCGAAGGTGGAAATTTTGGATCGCAACACTAATGTGTTCAAGTATATATCAGCTCCATGGGTATTTAGAATCATTCTGCTACTTAAAAAGGTAAGAAGAGGTCTGACTTTGTACATAATATTTTTCCCTTTTAAACATACCTTAGCTGCATTTGTATCATACCCACAAGTAGCTCCAAAAAGACAAAACAAACGCTCAAGCTCATCTAAATTAGGATCGTTAATAAATGCTAAGGTTTGACTGTCATCCTCTTGTGCGAGATGATACAAACAATTGATAGCTTGTGGAGAACAATCAATTCTCAATCCTCTAACAGTAGAAAATTGAGTATTTTCATTCAAGTTTCTGTAAAATTCTCTACCAAGTCCAAGCAAAACTTTCCTGGTGTCTTACAAAATTCACCCCATTGATAGAATTCTAGCACTTGAGACACATATTCATCCTCCTCCCCATCTTGAGGATCAAAAAATATTATTTTCTCATGAATGGGGTTTCTTTCAAGATTTTCTTGAATCTATGACTCTCCATCCTGAGATGCATCTATTCTGGAGGAGTAGTGTTGTTGGGAGACATTTTAGTAAGACAAACTAAGTTTAGAGTTGAGGAGAAAGGAGCGAAAAGGGAAAACAAGAGGAAGCCTGAGATAGAATATGCCAGTTAAGAATCCGACAATGGTAAGTTACATAAATTGGTCTCCCCCCACCCCCTACCCCCCACCCCTAAATTAATTAGAGTTCAGCCTAGGGACTATTGCAGCAGTAAATTAGATGATTTGAAAAAAAAATTACAGAGAACTTACCGCTGCAACATTAATTCCTTCTGATGCTTCTTTCGCTTGTTGGCTCACTGATGGCCTTTAATTTCTCTGTCTCTTCAATTTACCTTTTTTTGCCTATTTACTACTGTAACATTGATTGCCTTTGGTGCATTTAATGACCTGACAAAGGTAAGTATTGAGATCAGAAATAAGTACATCAACTTTATGTGGGTAAGTAACACATATATGGAAAGGAAAACTAGATTCTAAAAAAGACACGTAGTTTATAATAGCTTCATAACTAGAATAAATATTAGTATAATATTAGATATATATATATATATATATATATATAGATATATATATATCTCATATTCCAGCAAGATATAATTACTAATGATATTGATATAATATAATATATATTAATATTATTATTATGTGCATATTTACATAACTACTATATAGACTTCTATATTAACTCTACGAATTGAAAAAAGAATTCTCTTTTTTTTTTTCATTTTCTTTTTTGGTTTTTTTACATAACTAATTCATATGGCAAAACTCTATAGATGTGAATATCTTGCTACCCAGCAAAAGTGGCAATACATCGCGGACCNAATAATACCTACAGCTTCCCCCAATTCAACCAGGTCGCCATGAGTAGGACTCCGGCCATAACATAATCGACAAATCCAAGACGTACTCCTACAAGTAAAGGGAGTTCGAATAGAGATTGGTTGTGCCCGAAAGGTTATGAATCGATTTACAAGTCCAATGCCAATGTCTTGATTTCTAGTGGCAATACATCGCGGACCCCATGTATATATCATCTGCTAATACACGACCAATTTATGTTTGGATAAAAATCCTTTCCGGCATTATCCCATTCTGAGGACTTGTGAAATACCCCGGGCGGTGCCACAATCCATTCGACGTACAACAATGTGTTGAACTACTTCAACAAGTCTGCGAGTGAGATATCCAGTGTCTGATGTTCGTACAGCAGTATCTACAACTCCTTTACGGGCTCCGTAGCAAATGATTCTCAAATAAATAATTACAAAAGGTAGGTTAGGTATAAAAACTTAACTAGTATATGAATATATGCACAAGTAGATATATGTAATCGTAGAAGCTATCATAATAATTATTTGTATGTACAATATATATATATATATAGAGAGAGAGAGAGAGTTAGTTTTATGGGTTTAATGTCGCCGGCTCGACTTATTTTAGTTGCTTTCTCATTGTATCACTATAATTAACAGATGTTTCTCGTACTGTCCTCCAATATAACTTCAACCCGTGTCTATTAACTTTGAATCTGTCTCCACCATTGACATGTTGAATTTCAAAAGTTCCAAATTGTGTCACACCGGTTATTGCATATGGACCTGTCCACCTTAATCTGAACTTACCTGGAAAAAGTTTTAGGCGATTATTATCCAAAAGAACGGTGTCCCCTACTTTGAATTCCTTGTACCTGATTAACTTATCATGTCATTTTTTCACTTTCTCTTTGTACAAATAAGCATTTTCATATGAGATTAATCAAAATTTGTCTAGCTCATTGACCTGCAACAAACGTTGCTGGCCACCTTTTGTTGGTCCCATGTTCAGTACTTCAATTGCCCAAAAAGCTTTACATTCTAGTTCAACTGATAGATGACATGCTTTTCCAAAAACAAGCTTATATGGTGATGTGCCTATTGGTGTTTTATATGTTGTTCTATAGGCCCATAAAGCATCATCTAGTTTTAATGCCCAATCTTTTCTAGATATTCCAACAGTTTTTTCCAAGATTCTTCTTTAACTCCCTATTTGAAACTTCAATTTGACCATTTGTTTGAGCATGATATGTTGTACATGTATTATATGTGACTCCATAGTTAGATAATAGGAGTTCATATTATTTATTCATAAAATGCGTACCTTTGTCATTCATGATTACTCGGGGAGTCTCAAATTGTGTAAAATATTTTTTTTCAGGAAATTGCACGCAGTTTTTGTATCATTTGTTCTGGTAGCTATTGCTTCTACTCATTTTGACACATAATCAACTGCAACAAAATATATTCAAAAGAATAGGAGTAAGGAAAAGGACCCATGAAATCAATGCCCCATACTTCAAATATCTCACAAATAAGAATGGTGTTAAGAGGCATTTTATCCCTTTTTAAAATATTGCCCGCTCTTGACAGCGATCACATGATTGAACATATTGTCTTGCATATTTGAAAGTTATGGCCAGTAGAAACAAAGATTTTTGTTGGTGTTCGAGTTGCTCCATAATGCCCACCTACTGCTCCATCATGATATTGATTAAGAATTTTTGTCATCTCTTGTTCAGAAACACATCTTCTGATAATTCCATCTGCACAAAATTTAAACAAGTAAGAATTTTTCCAAGAATAATATTTTACATCGGTCATGAGTTTTCTCTTTTGCTGATAAGAGAGTTCCTTTAATATCCATTTTCCAACTAGGTAGTTAACAATATCAGCAAACTAAGGGGGTTGGTTAATAATAGCGGTGATGGAGAAGATATGTTCATTTGGAAATTCTTCTCGAAAAATTTTATCTTGTTTTTGTCCTAATACAGCTCAAATAGTTGTATCACTTGCATCATACATTACTTCAAAAAGTTTGTTCCAGTCTGGTGGATAACAACAGGGGCATTTGCTAATATTTCCTTAAGACTTTCAAATGCTTTTCTGTAATCCTCTGTAAAAGCAAACTTTACATCTTTCATTAGTAGGTTAGTTAGAGGTTTTGAGACTTTCTTGTGTTTTTTCAAGACTCTAATCAATTTGTCTTCTTGTTCTTCAGTCAAAGAAGAGGAAATGATCACTGGAAATTGTGATGCTTCAAGAAAAATATATTTTAAATGAGAAGGTAAAGTTTTAAGTTCAATCTTTTGTTGAACTTCTTCTGATAAAACTTCCTCATTTTGTGGTCCATTCTCCAGTGCTCCAGTTTCTTTAATTCTTGGGTCATCATCATTTGTAGTGCCAGAATTTGCCAGACAACTTTCTAATGAGTCAGAGATTAGTTGATCATCTTTGTATTTATTTGCAAGATCATTCAATAAGTCAATGTGAAAACAAGGAGATGATGACTCATCCTCAGGATATGTCATTATTTTCTGCATGTCAAAGATGATTTTCTCTTCACTGACCCTTAATATCAATTGTCCTTGATGAACATCGATGATTGCTCTACCAGTTTCCAGAAATGGTCTACCTAGAATCAAAGGTACATCATTGTTTTCTTCCATTTCAAGTACTATAAATTCTACTGGAAATACAAACTAGTCAACTCAAACAAGTACATTCTCAGTAATTCACCTAGCATTTTTAGTACTCGAATCAGCTAGCTGTAAAGAAACAATTGTATTTTTCATTTCCCCGAGTTCTAATTTTATAAAAATTGAGAAAGGCCTCAAATTTATGGAAGCACCAGAATCACACAATGCATTTTCAAAATGAACACCTCCAAGAGTACAAGAAATTGTAAAGTTGCCTGGGTCACCAAGGTTTTGTGGGAGCTTATTTTGAAGAATAGCACTGCATTTTTATTTAAGCTTAACTGCAAAGATTCCTTCCAGTTTTCTTTTACTTTACAAAATATCTTTCAAAAACTTGGCGTAGGAGGGAATTTGCATTAAAGCATCAGTGAATGGAATATTTATGTAAAGTTGTTTCAAAATTCAAGAAATTTAGAAAATTGTTTATCAAGATTTTCTCTTTTCAAAAAGGATTGTCCTTAGAGGGAGGTTTTTCTTCTGAAATTGTTCTTTCTTTTCTTTTTTTCTTTTGTTCTTCTGGCAGCTCAAATGTTACCTCGGTGGAGTCACTATTTCCCTGTTTTTCTTCCTGCACTTGCCTTGTTGATTTGGATATGGGTCATCCAAATTCTTTGCCAATCGTAATGTGATGGTTTTGAGTTTCTCCTTCGGATTTTTCTCAGTGTTTCTTGGAAATGGTCCTTGAATTTTTCCTGACAAAGAGTTGCCAATTGACTTACCTGAATTTACAGATTTTTCAATGATGAACTATGACTCTCCATTTTCTCATTCGTAGACTTTATGTATTTGTACATCAAATCTTTAAAGCTAGTGCATGAGATTGTTTTGGCTTAGGCTAATAAAGTCTGAAATTTTGTTGCAACCTATTATGATTCTGAAATCTTGGTGGTCCTTATACCTGTTATTTAAAAACTATGAGTTTTTATGTCACGACTCAAAATCCGCTAGTCGTGATGGCACCTAACCCAACCTGCTAGGTAAGCCAACTAATAACTATCCAGTTTCAATAATGTTAATAAGTCAATTAAACAAAATAAATTATCTAAATCCATTACATTTTCCCAAGGACTGGTAGTACAAATCATGAGCTTCTACGAATAGAGTTTACAAAGCAACAATGAAATAAATACATAGTCTGTTTAAAAAGTACATAAACAGAGTTTTATAAGCTAAGGCTACCCCGAAAAATGGAGGTAGCTACAACAAGGACGCCGGTACATCTTCAAGTCCCGCAACCATCGAGCACAACAACAACAACAACCGACATTTGCACGCAATGTGCGAAAGTGTAATATCAGCACAATTGAACCCATGTACTGAGTAAGTAACAAATCTAACCTTAGGTTGAAAGCAGTGACGACCTAACACTAGGTCAGGTCCAATACTAGTAGTCTACAACAGTTCGCAATAGCGTAATACAAGTAATAAAAAGAGCATCTCAGAAGTAAAATGTTAAACTCGCTCACAGTTGTTTAACCAAAGAATTGGATTCTTTTTCCAAAGCTATTTTAAGAAGAATACGGTTTCTGATAACCAAAGAATAAGATTATAATAGTAGGCAAACTTGTAAATGGAAAGCAGTAAGATGCACAGAAAGTAAGTATATTGCAATAGTAGTTCGGGATGTCCCTTTACAGGTTATAGTTTACTCCCTTATATATGGAATTTTCTAATATAACGTCTGCCTTTTTCAGTGATTGAGCATTAATGACTAATTATGACATTAATGTAACGTTACAATGAGTAACCGTAACTGTTGCGTGAATCTTGTGTAACGTGTGGATCACTAATTGAAGATCTTTGAATCTGCCCTTTGTTCCGCCCAGATACATTTTGCCCGTGTCTCTTCATATTCTCAATTAGGTTGAGACTTCCATAGCTAATTAACCCGTGGGTGTGATTTTCCGTGCCTCTTTGCCTCATACCTCTTCATAGAGTCTCGTCCAGCTGTCTTGTTTTTATTGCTCTACGTAGACTGCTGAGTCATCAAGATTTATTACATGTGTGAAGCTCTTTTTTACCAATAACGATAGTCCCCCCACTTACCATATATTTATCGATCAATATTTGGTAAGTGGATACTCATTTATGGAGGGAATATTTTGCCGCCGCTTCACTCGAATCATTTTGCATCTTTTTTTGTACATAAGCGTCGCTTGTCACTTCCATTTAATGCTTATGCCACGTGGCATTTTCGGGTTGGTTCTGCAATTGTTCAGCGCCTTTTAGGGCTTTTTTGCGGTTGCATCAGTCATGAACTGACATCTTCAATTATGGATTTCACATCATTGTTTTTTCCATTTTTGACGGTTATCTTTGAGTATAAATACCCCATTTTCTTTTCTTTCACGAAAAACTTCTAACTTTCAAACTTTATTTGTAAAGAATTTTTTCCTTGTCTTTGTAGATATGTCTTCTTCAAACCAATCTAAGAGAGTCATAAACGTAGATGATTTGACTCCCTCTTCTGCTCCAACACGGAGTAGGAGAGGCGGCAGGTTGAGGAGTTTAGGTTCTACTCCATCAAGGGGTTCTTCCTCTTCTCAAATTACTTCTCCTCCTTCTTCTAGGTCTTTAACTTCTCCGAGGGCTAGGGCTTCTAGATCTTCGTCTAAAGGTAGAGAAAGTCACGAACCTTTGCACGAATCGAGGGTCGATGAAATAGTACCTGTAGAGTTCACCTTTGCTACGGATAGTCAGGCCCTTAGAGATCATGTTTCTTCATTATCGTCTCTTGATAGTGTTGACAAGTACCCTACCCAACTCACTGAAGGTTTAATTCCTCTTATACGCAGGGACTGTCATTGGAGTTCCGATTTTCCTGTAATCGTTCCAAACAGTAATCAAAGAATAACGTCTCACAAGATGGGGAATTCTTTTGTTTATACCTATCCCTTTAAATTAGGGTTCAAGCCTCCCATCGACCCAATAATCATCGATTCTGTCGATTTTTCAAAATTTGCTTGGGACAAGTCGATCCTCTTGTATGGAGAGTCGTTGCATGTCTTAGATACTTGGCTACCTTAGCTTCGATCCCCTTTATCTTTCATCATCTTATTCACCTCTATTCCCCAAGTGTTCCATCAGGGAATTTTTACCCTAGCTTCTAGGAGTAAAAGGGTGTTAGTGACTTCTGAAGATGATAAGGATCGAGGTTGGTTTCTTCGGTATATTGTTGTTCCTACTGCTGGTTTAGTAGGTGGAGAGAATATTCCCTTCCCTGAGAAGTGGATTTTTGCACGTGAGTACATTTTTGCTCACATTCCTTGCTTTTTGCTTTAGATATTTTATCAATACCGTAGTTGTTTCTTCTTTTTGCAGCAATCATGGGAACCGTCGAAAATGTCTCCGGTTTCATAGATTTCTCCATTGGAAGAACGTTCGTGGAAGTACCTATCTGAGAGGTTTGGTTGGAGAGTTAAGACTCATGTTAAGTGAAGTTTTTATTTGTACTTGTTTATTCCTTTGAGCATTATTTGACCCTTTCCTTTTGACAGGGTTTCCTGCTCGTGAAGTTTTTGCATCCGCGTTTGTTCCCAATTTATCCCTGGCTTAGGCCCAGGAGATCATTTTAGGCTCTTCTTCTTCAAAGAGAAAAGTAGGTGGTTCAAGGACCTCGGGAGAAGAGGAGGAAGAGGAGGGCACTTTGGTCCATAGGTCACGCAGAAGTAAGGTGGTCTCAGACGACGAGTCTACACCTATCATCAGGCCTTCCGTGCCTGAAGTTGGACTTTCTGCCTCCGAGGATGCTACTCCCTCTCCCGTGCGTGAATCTATTGGCCAATTGTTCCGTGAAGGCTTTGGTTTTGTTGCTGATGAAGTTCCCTTGGCTGTTTTCTCTCCAACTCTTAGAGAACTCCCTTCAACTGTTCCAGTTATTTCTCCTGCTCCCGTGGCTATTCCTGCTCATGTCGTTGCTCCCTCTCCCGTGGCTTTTTCGGCCCCTCAGACTTCCTCGCCCGTAGCTCCTGCATCTCTACCTGCTTATGTGCCTTCTGTTACAGAAGTAGGGTCTTCCAGCGGAGAGATGAGGCAGGTGATGATAGAAGTTCCAGCGGAGAGTAGTCTCTTTAAAAAGTCTGGCCAGCCTGATGTGTGGTTGAATCCGTTGATAGGACCGACAGAGAGAGTTAAGTTAGACAACCACAGTTCCCTTACATGGGCTAATGAAATCGTGCATACTTCTTTAAAGGTAAAATGCATTTTGTTGTGTTCATTCTTGTGCATGTATTTAGCATATCTAATTGGATTTCTTTTGTAGATCAATCTTATTGGCACAGAGCTTATGAAAAGGATTTCTCATATGGAGCAGGAAGTGAAAGAATGGCGTGCGGAAGCAGATAACTGGAAGGAGCAGTATGAAAGCTTAAGGCTCGACATGGAGGCTGTAGAAGAAGAAAAATGTACCTTGGGGCACCAAGTGAGGGTCATGACGACAGAGTTGGCCATGGAGAAGGCATCCTCTGATCAGACAGACAAGGATAAGAGCATCCTAGAGTCCTCGTTCGCGGAGCAGCTGTCTCGTGCCTCTGAAGAGTTCAGGAGTTTGAAGGCCTTACTAGACCAAAAGGAGGAGTATTCGGGCGAATTAGTGCAATCCCTTACTCAGACCCAGGAGGATCTCCGTAACTCTTTGGAGAAAGTTCAATTCCTGGAAAGGTCTTTCGCTCCTTTAAGGGCCTCTAATGATGCTGCAGTGACTGAAAGGGATGAACTAAGAGCTGAAATTATGCTATGGGAGAAATATTACGAAGCTCTTGAAGATAGGGCAGCTGTCGATGTTAGTTGGGCGTATATGAACTCTCGCCTCGACACATTGACATAAATGAGCCGAGAAGGTTTCGACCTTGATGCTGAAATTGCAAAAATCAAGGAGTCCATTGAGAAGGCTCAACAAGGTCAGAATCTCTCTTCACCTGAAGGTGAGGCTCTTGCTAATCAAGTCTCTTTTTCCCAAGCCGCTCCTTCTCCTTCTTCCAGTGAAGTCAGCCCCCCTCTTGAAGAAATTTAAGAAGTTGGTTCCTCCCCTTTTTTTTCTTTTGTCTCAATTGGTGATTACCCCCAGTCCCATCGGGGGTAATTTTGGATCTCTTTAAATTCCCCAAATGACAACTTAGGGGAACCTCAATGTATAAAAATTTTATACGGCTAAGTATACTTAGTTTTTACTTAGCCGTTTTAATATATTAATGCAAGTATGAATTTTATTTTCCGTTGAGTTTCTGTTTCACTCTTTAAGTCTTTTGCATGCTTTATTTTTCGAGGTTTTAGTTTTACCTCTGAGTTTTGCATATAGAATGCTTTAGATTACTCGTACCTTTTTGTAATAGGCACGGTATGATATTAAATGTGTACCTTTTTGTAGTAGGCATAATTTATGGAAGAGGGACCTTTTTTGATCGACACTTAATGAAGAAGACGTCTCAACTTCATAAAGGTGTAATAATGCAATAGAGTGATAGAAATTTTTCACATGTTTAAGAATGTTTCTGAGGAAAGTTTTTTGTTTGAACTTTCACAATTTTTTACATGTGCTTGATTATCGTCTAAAACTCATGTTGCAACTGTTTTCTTTTAACAGATTTGATATACACTTGTATTTCGTAAATGTTTTTCGTATGTAATAGTTTTTTCGAGTTAATACAAGAAAGCAACTGTTTTTCGTTCGTAACAGTTTTTATTCAAGTTGGGGTTTTCATCCGTAACTGTTTTTGTCGACACCAGTTTTCAATAAGCACGAGGAAAATGCTTTTGCATCCGTAACCGTTTTATTTGATAACAATTTTCTATATGAGTACAAAGATTTCGTGATTGTTTTTAGTTACAACAGTTTTTCTTTTGAATAAGTACAAAGATGCGCATTTCTTCCTCGTGGCTAATATTGCTAACATTTTTCCTTTTAACCTGAACATGTTTGAAGTTTTTTTGGATTAGAGGCTTTGTGTTTGAGTCTTTGGCTCTTTCGATTTTGCTCGTATCACTTGGCTTGCTGGATGGATCTTCAGGCTCGGGCTTTGACTTTTTGATACTTTTTTGCTTCGTTTTGCCTTCCATATTGTATAGTCCCCCAAGTGTTTGAGCTTTGAAAAATGAAATCTCGAGCACTTGACTATTCCTTCCTTATGGTCCTTTTCTTGAAAAACATACGGGACTCGAAGGTATATAATTTTTAGATGATGACTGCTTAACCCTTTAAAACGTCTATCTGAAAGTGTAACCCTAGATCGGGAATTTAGTTATTTCCTCGCGTCTTTACAGGCCTAATATCATCACCTGGTGATGGGTTAGCTTTATACCTATTTACGCTCAACTATGTCTAATAAAAGACTAAACGAGCGTTGCAAATATAATCCAGAGTATTATGCCCAGAGTCGATCCCACAGGGAATTTACGTATCAATCAAATCTTTAGAATACGCAACTTTTACTCAATCAATTCTCTCAAGACTTTTTAATATAAATTGGTGATGTTTTACNCTCTATCTACCATAAATCTCTTCAAGTAATTATGATAATTTACTAGATGCACTCTCTCAAGTTACGCAAGCTAGATTGCATTACAGTTCACTTTAGATTGCACCCGAGGTATCGTTATCTCTAATCCAACCTCTAAACCCTCGGTTATGACTTTCGTCTATACTCTGGGAGTGGTGTTGTTCAAACAATTACCTAAATATGCACTCTCTCTCAAGTAGATACACACTAATTAGGCACAGCTAATTGATGGCCATTCAATTAGCTACAATAAGAACGTAATTGAACAAATAGATATGAACAATCAACCAAACTATATTAATATCACCATAAGTTGGTCCCCCAACGGGTTCCACCAAAACCCTAGATTAAGAAAGTTAGCTACTCATATTCATAAATATCAAATCTAAAATAACTTGCATAATTGAATTACAGAGTAATGAACTAAGGAAATAAAAATCAGTGTTTTTGCTTTGCTCAATAGTAATCCATAGGTTTTTCTTCACTTTGATGACTTCCTCTTTTCGAATTCTTGTCCAAGTTGTGTTTTTGGGGTCTATTTATATGTTTGGGATAAACCCTAAACGTGTAGGAGACTTCTATTCCAACCGGGAGACACTTAAACTCTTCAAAAACTCGAATTTAGCCGGAATAGGGACCTGGCGTTTGGGCCCTGGCGCCTGGCTAACGCCAGGCTAAGGCTGACATTTCAGCTCTAACGCCTGGCTAACGCCGGGCAGGGTCAGGCGTTTCAGCTCTAACGCCTGGCTAACGCCAGACAGGGTCAGGCGTTTGGGCTCTGGCGCCCGGCTATAGCC